>CAXKVY010000117.1:0-61116 GCA_964058915.1 Tetropium fuscum | reverse complement strand
GAAATTCTTTAAGGAAATCTGATTTGGCGGTACACATAGAATAGGAAGTTTTGTAATGCAGATCAGGCACAGGTGGATCAGAAATAATTCTTAAGCGCCACCGTGGCGTTCAAAATTTAAAACAGTAATAACAGAAATATTCTAGATTTACATACATTTCGGATTTAAGTATGAAATTAGTTCTAACTCTAGTTTTGGAATTAAAATTTTAGTGGCAATCTACATATAACATTAACTATTGTTATATACCAACTATTATTTACCTTTGAACCTAACTACTATTAAAATATTAATGCATTGTTTAAGGCACCTCAAAGTTTGGTTTATGATGTGGTTTTGCGGCAATAAAGTTACAAACCGCCTCTTATATTACTAGACAAAGTAACTTTTCTTCAAGCTTATAGTAATACGTATATTATATAATGGAGCACATTTCGTAGAAGAACGAGTCTACTATTTTGCTAGTACAATAATTTGCAAATAATTTGGCCAATATAGCCAATAATGTAAAAGATAATACAACCCAAGCAACACATGAGAGTTTAAGAAACGTTTATTATATGAAATTATGGTTTAAATGTTATTATCAGTTATTTAATCGACACATATTCGAAACGTTTAGCAAACGTTGTTTATACGCGTGTTATAAATAGATTATACGCACAATATTAGAAGAAACACAGAATATTTAATTAATGCATAATTGAATGAAACTTAGAATTCCCTAAAAAAATTAAATTAATCGATAGCTATATTTTTTGAAGACGATACTGAATTTATTCAGCAATACTGTAGTTTTATATAAACGATTTTTAAACGCATACGATAAATACGCATGTATTTCTGTCATAATTAGCATCTATGTGAAAAACCTACCTACCTAATAATGAGTATATATAATGATAATGAATGCATTACAAATATATATCTCTAATTGATTTTAGCATTGCAAAGATAGCCATAGACCAGTATTTAGTCTAAGTTACGTATTTGGCGGAGTCTCCGGTAACAGCCGTTATCGTCCCGACCTGCATTTAATTATTTAGTTCCAGAAGCTACTCTATACATTAAACATACTGATCCATATTTTTATAAGTAAATGTTTTATGCGATGTTTTTATATCCTTTATTGCCAGCACATTTATAGGTATACTAAAATTGCAGCCGGAGAACTACATTTACTCTGATTATAATTTTATGAAATTTCACGTAAACGTAACAGCCCGTCAGTTAATTCAAATTATTCGAGTTTGTGATTTTTGCAGTTTGCATTTTTCATTATTGCAAAAATTCTGCATTGGTCGAGTTCTAGAGATTTTTCATTTGTTCATTTTTCTACGAATAGACTGAATGATGAATATTAGTATTTTTAAAAATAATTCTTGGAAAATAAATATTTTTCATACACCAACATTAATTGATTCTCCTTTTCATTGCGATCACAATCAAATAATATACATACTTTTCAATGATTCAAATATTCAATGACTTTTTTAGTGTAGGAAAATAATTATTACATTTATAGCACAGCAAAATGTAATAAAATACCTCAATACATACACACATCACACAGGCTGTGTGAAACAGACAAAAACGCGACGGGAGGAAAATGCATGCATAGGCCAAATAAAGACAGAGCATCAGACTCATGATCTCAATGGCTGCACGTTGATTGGTGACACTTTGTTTTATTAATAACTATAATAAGATTATCCAGAAAATTAAAAAGACTATACAAATAGCTTCGACATATCATATCATGTATTATATTAAATTATGTCTCATTTAAAAATATTGTACATAGAAACATGATGTATGATAACCGACCTAGTTAAAATGGAAGTAAGGGTACATAGCACAAATGAAGCATTAAAACTGTGCAAAGACTGAATATAATGTCTGAAATGTTTTAAATAATACCTGTTGTGAAAATCTTAAAATGATAAATAAAGACAATACGTGATTGACAGGAAGAGAATGTTATTTTAAAGAAAGGTGATGTAACTAAGGAAGTATGGTTTCATATACTAGACTTCAACTCCAGGAGTATAACTACAGTATTTCTCTCTGAGAAAATTAATAATATAAGTAGAAAAATATAAGTATATGATAAAATTTTAAGCATAACAATAATCACCTGTGCCCAAAGTGTTTATAATCAAGCAGAAAAATAGTGTCTAGGGTGTCCGAGATACGTATGTAGCATCCAAATTATGTATGTAGCATTTTGTCGCATCCAAATTCAGATTTAAAGCTTGTAAAACAGTTCAAAAAGAAGGTATTAATATTTCCAAGAAGTTATCTCATAAATCCCATAAGCAGTTTTCCTGTTTTTTGCTGCGATTGTCTTGAGCTGTTCCAACAACATGTAAGGTATTGAAGTTTTGGAGTTGCCGCATTCCACCAGTAGGGGTAGCTACATCAGAGTGCAAGAGTGCATTACGCTAGTGCTAGTGTTTTTTGTGTGTTTGCAAGAATTAACATTAACAAGAAAGGTAATAAACAAAACACCATTTTCATCATATTTGTTATAATTATTTATAACAAAATTGCTTAATTTTAAATATTGCTCATCGTGTTCGCCCAGGATTTAAATATCCCATGTTCTTTGTAGTTTAAGTTATGATACAACATCTCAGGGTAGACTAAGTTTTTTCTATTCAATATTGTAGAACTACCTCCAGCAATCACGTAAAAATAAATAAATAGATGTATTAGTAAAAATTGCAAACTAATCGGTTTTCTTCCAAGATTGATTTAATAATAATAATTTTCATACATACAATAATCTTTGCAATATAATCATTATAAAATTCAATATTGATTTATTCTTTCCATCTAATCCCCCTAAATTGGAGCATGATATGTAGCCTTATTTGTGAAAAAGTTGCGATATTCATTTAGAAATTATAGCATCTGTTACTTTAATCGTAATAAGTAGTGCCGCCGGTCTTTTTGTGCAACATTTTTATGTATAGCATTGCAATTAATAACATTTTAACGGCAACATTTTTGGTATATTTAAGAATTCCTTTATCAAAAACTAACCAATAAATGTCAATGAGTTTAATGAGTTGTTAAACAGATCCTCCTTTACATGTGTAAAATTTTTGAGAATAAAACACCTTGTAGATTTTTAATTATTAAAAAAAATATTGTAGGTTACATTTTCATTACTATTAATAATCAAATTCTGTTTTCATATAAGACAGTACATATATAACAAATGCTATGAAATGGATGACGTCACAGGGATGTACAATAAATAAAATTAGGCGACATTAAAACTATTAATTTACTTGTTTCAGCGGTTCTGTGAAATACTTACCGTTTAGGAATTACGGAATTTATACATACAAATAGTTTCAACACGGTATAACTAACAAAATAGCTGGTAACTTTAAGTGATCCGACAGTTTGCAGTAATGTTTAGCACTCTTTATTTCACGGCAACAAAGTAGTGAAAAACTACATGAAATTGGCTTCTAGTGTTTTGTATTCATGAGTTCACCTCTAGAAAAATTCAGTCTCATGGCACGCTTTATATGATCCAGTGGTTTAGTCCTTGGCTATAAATAACTGAAATCACCTGTACCTACCGAAATTGCGTTGGTTTTAGTGACCAAATGCCATTTAAGTTAATTTATAGGACCAGCTAAAAGCCTTTTATGTTCATTTAAGTAATATCATGTGTTACAATTGACACATGTCACATTTACTTTTTGATTTATAAATGCAATATTAGCAATTTTCTTAATCGCTTCTTTGTTTTGACTTTTCCAGCCCGGATAGTCTTATAAGACCTCTCATATATTGCCATTTTTATTCTGCAGTTACGTTTTAGGGCGACTAAATCTTAAAGAAACACGTAAAAATCAATCGAAGAATGCATGAAACATACACGTATTTAAAAGAGCAACATCAGTACCACATACCAAAACCCTTCACCACAACAGCAAAAAGCAGTAAGTCAAATGTACAGTCGCAAATCGTTGAAAGTTAACGACTATGAGCATTTTTTGTCATTTTGCCATCGTTTAATGCGCGCCTTGTTTACAACAAATATTTCATATTTTAACAATAATAGTGAGAATGTAGAAAATAGTGCAATTAATTAAATTATATTAATTAATAATGTTTTCTAAAAAGGTTATCAAGTAGTGACATAATTTATTTCAATAAAGGTATTTTCAAAAAATGAAATAAATGGTAAAGTAAACTAAAAAAATTGGGTGTGTGCTTATGACCACACGATAGAAGTGAAAACTTCTAATTTCCCAATTTTAAAATATATACTGTAACCGTCCGCCCATATTACCACAACCCGCAATACACCGCATCCATTAATACACGTTGACCGTACACGCCCGTGACACAGATGCTTCAGGCAAACCGGCTAAAATACCTACTCATAGTTAGTAAGTACGGGCATCTCGGCTCTCCGAGGCAGTTGGAGGTGGCGTGTCCCCATCTCTGGCAGCGGTGGCACTGGATAATGATTTTGTTATTTATATGGCGCTCCCATCGGACGGCATTGTACTCGACGATCTTCACTGTTTTTTGTAGACGTTTCAGTGTTACAGTATTGTCTGTTCCTATCATATAACTGTTGTGTATTTTGTACCTCTCATCTTGTATATTGCTGTTATCTTCAACTGGTAGTCTTGTTCCTATTCGGTTTTAATGTCTTCAGTACTTATACCGTCTTGATGGAGTCCTCGCAGGACGCATGCGTGGGTCTTACTTCTTTTGGGGGTGAGTGTATGATATGCTAGATTGCCTTGCTTGCTCTTTTGACTCGATTTCTCCTTCCTCGAGTTCCGTATCTTTGCTAGTTTGGCCGGTGGGGGTCTCAGGTATTTTGTTATTGTTGGTTTTGCCTGCCGTGTTCAGGCTTTGGAACTTGTTTTGCGTTTTTATTTCCGCAGCGGATTTTGCAGCTGTGATGTTTGGTTTCTTGGTTGTTGAAGGATGTATGAAGGACGTACCTTGCTCAATGATACGTCACTTCTTTGCATGCTTGCACATCTTCAATATTGGTGCTGTTTTCAAGGCCTGTGTCCATTTTTGTCCCGCGTCAAAAACTGACATGTACGTCAATAATAAAATGAAATGAAATTAATATTTGGTAAGTGCGCCATTTCTGGCAATTACAGCTTCTTAGCAGGCGATGCTTTCTATGTCAATAACATAGAAAGATCGAACGTCCGGTAGTAATATAAAGCCATAGCCTCCAAAAGTTCTTCCCTGTTATGGGAGCGAAAGAAAATTTCTATTATACATTTCTTTCACCATTTGACCTATTTTTTTCGTATAACTTACCGTTTACGAGAAAAATCCGGCAAACCGAAACTTTCGAATTTGACCTTCAATAACTTTTTAAGCGGACATGGGATCGATGGGGACTCTTGGTATTTCATTTGCATGGTGTACCCAAGGTCTCTACCGAAATTCAGTTCTGTGCGAATTTGTGTTATTTGAAATGTCTATTTTTCACTCTATTTAATTCACTTCCCAGCCGTCTACACTGAGACAGGAAATTATGCCTCATGGCAAGCTGTTATAGCCGAATCAAAGGGGTTTCTTCTTAGCATGTTCACCATCTCTTCATCTCGAGTCACGTTCTTTTTCCTAACAGCTCCTTCACCATGATGATAGGCTAAATCTTCGACTTGCAATCTCATTTCAATTTAAAGATGCAATTTCGGCAATACGGCCTAGCGACTATCCATTATATATTCAAATATTCTACAGCGCATGTCCTTGCGTATAAATTTGCGTATAAAATGATGCGTAAAAATGTAATAGAGGTCACGTCACTTTTGACACGGTCAAATTATTTTAAGCCGTACTTAAACTAGTGAAAAAAGCGTTAACTTTCATTGTCTGTGTTCATAGCTGTACCTCATTTGGGGGAACTGGAACTCTTTAGATAGGATTAAAGCACGCGAGCTTTTAGTTTATTTAATGTTAGGAAAGCCAAAAAATATCAGAGCTGTAATAGAAAACCAAGAACTTTGAAACCCAAGACATTTTTTCAGAAGACAATATTGAATTTATTGTTGGTTTTGAGTTCTTGGTTTTAAATTTTAGATCAGTGCAAGACATTAAGGTGCAAGTGAATTTAATTTTTGGCTCTTATCTGCTCGGCTTCAATAAAGGAAGCTTCAACCAAGTGACCGTCTTATAAAGTATTCAGACCCTTTTAGCCCATCTAAGATTTTAATGAAATGCAATAAAACTATGAATCTCATTGCATGTACTTAGCACTAAAAACGGAGGTGTCCCGAGTGGCTTAACCGAGCCCGGCCATGTAGAGAAAACCAATCACCGCTGTACAGTGCCTTTACCTCTCGAACCAGCATTGTAATTAGGGGGTCAAAGCCTTTGTACCAGCTTTACACGGCACATGTTTTAAGCGTTCAATAACAATTAAATTACATTTATTGGTGATTTAGAAAATAAAACGCTATCATTTTGCACGTGTACATGACAGATACTTATATGTAGAGACTTATATGTGAGACTTATCAGGCTTTATCACAATATCTCAAATGTAAATTATGAAGATTTACTTTATAGTGCGGCAGCGTAATGTTAAAAATATGTATTTCGTATGCTACTTAATAATAAAAACGGAAAAAACACAAAATAGTTGTTAGAGAGAATGAAGTGGCATGGGGGCAAATAGGGCAAGCAGGAAAATGTGGCGACCGGGGCCAAATATTAAATTTTGTTGAAACACAAAAATGGGCATTTCTATGCAACTGCAACAATTGTAGCACGAGGTGAATCATATTACTCCCGTCCTCTTTTATACTCTAACATGAATTGAAGTACACAAAACTAACTTCTCTTCGATTTTGTATTTATTAAATTATTTTATTATTATTCTTATATCGTGTATAATATTTCATAAATCATATCAATATCGCCACAGATGTCATCTATGATGAATCATAACCAAGTAGGGAGTTATATTTTGGATTATTTTCACACCTATCTTCATCTGCTTCACATTTGCACATTTCTGTGAAGTAAATGCCATTTAACAAGCATTTGCATGGAGGACGACATTTGCCTCGCTCACAGTTCGTCAGTTCTAGAAGGCTAGTTTGAGTACAAGGTAATAAACACATAATTGGCGAATAATTTCCATTTACGTCCATTATCCATCCGTAATTGGTTGGCTCTGGAAGCATTGTGTGAGGTTCTTTGTCTCTATCCCATTCCGTGGCCGAATAGTGTGCTCGAAGAATCGCGGGTTTTAGTATCCCTTTAGTTGGGGGTAGATTTCTACATCTTTAACCAATCGACGTCCATTTTATGTCCAAACGATCATAGATGGCGCTAGTTAGAGGTTGCTGCCCCTACGCTACACTGATTAGACAACATGCGGATATTGGATTTAGAAATTACATCCATCTCATATGAATTATGAGTCTAGGCTAAATCACATACTGGGCCGTCTCAACAGGGCATGCGCGAATTTGCCGGGCACCTTTCAGAATTTAAATTAAATGAATTTGGAAGATGCCTAGTTTAGATCGCAAATTGTTCGATATGTTCGCTCACAAATTTTGTTTATTTGGAACGAGAAAAGAAATCGTTATAGATGTGTAACATAGCTGAGTGTAGAGATGGTTGGTACTGAACAGGTGAAATTAATGAACCGGTAAGAACGGTTCCGTTCTTTTTTCAGAAGCGTTTTCAATACCTGTTACCGCTCAGAACGTTCAGACCACGATACCACAGCGATACTGACGTGTCGATACGACTACGAAGTTCCAGTTAAGTTGTTCATTCTACTGCGGCCACTACCCATGTATATAACGAACTTTTTTTTATTGAAAATGCGAATCGGCGGTAAATTAATCATAATGAATAAAGGAACTAGCGCCATAGTGGATTTTTTTACAATTGCGGACCCAAATAAACCATTAGCTAAATGTAATTTATGTAAACAGGTCCTCTCATATAAGTCACGGGTAACAAATCTCAAAAGACATTTGCTTGGCAGACATCCTACAGTTAACATATTAGTTTATATGTTTCATTTTTAATATATCTAAAATATATTCAACTCACATCGCAAAACTCAAGACAAGAACTAAGTACTCAGTAGTCAGTACAAGGACTAAGAAGTATTCTACATGAAATTACGGAACTACTGGAACTAGTCCGAACCATGCTGAAAGTCTGAATAGACAATTGCATCTGAATTGTCTGCTTTGAAGTTCTGGTTCTGAACATTAGAATTGCAATAACAGGTAACAGGTATAGTTCGTATTCGAGAACCGGTTCACTGAACGGTTAGTCAATACGCGTTCTCAAGAACCGGTTCAGTTCTTTCCGTACCAATCCTATTTGAGGGTGTCGGGATGATTTGAAGTTTACTCGTACTTTATTTAAAAAAAGAAATAGTTCATTAAAGCTAAATGGTGAGGTTATGTTTAACGTTTTATTCTGCTGGGAATGTTATTTGGATAAATCGTAAGATCTGGAATAACGGAAGCACTAATTCTGTTTTAGAGGATGTAGTAGAAACACTTTCGGAACAACACATCACAAATTAAAGAACACCATAATGAAGAGATCCAAGAGTTTGTTAGTGAAAAGAAAATTTACAACCAGGAAACGAGTACAACGATGAAGAAGAAGTCAGGAAAACTGGAAACTAAGAAGTGCTTGATTTTTTTAATGGACTAGATTATGAAACATATTTAACTGCAGTGAAATTTTTTTTAAAAAATGAAGGAAACAAATATCGATTCAAGGAACCGCAACAGTATTACAGTAGTACAGTATTACGATAGTTACTTTTTTTATATATTAACTAAATATTGTCAGATCTACATATAGATATACCAGAACACATCCCGCTAACCACACTGAAAACTAAATTACAAAACTCTCTGCTCATCATAATCTTCTGTTTCATATAATATATGAGATCAAGGGCCACTGACAAATAGTTTGAATTTGTAACGCAGTGGCTCCTTACATTTTCTTTACAATTTTATTGTTCTAATTTTGCTAGTTGTCGATCTAGATAAGAACTATATAAGCATGATGCTTCATAATTATGTTAGAACTTGTACTCGATATATATGTTTTGCGTTCTCGATATATATGAATGGAATTAAGTTTACTCCAATCAGCGTGTTTGAGTCACATTGCATTTAGTAGTTTATTCTGTCTGTGTCTGTTAAAAATATACTTAATACTCTGCTCTTGTAAAATTTTATTAATATGTAATAAAAATAGTTATCATATAAAAGTTCATTAATACCTATATATATCCCAACATATACCTAACTATACTCTAGCTACTATTCTCTCTATATACTCTTAAACTCTATAACATACATGTAATAATAATGACATTATTAAACAAGTAGTTTAAAAGCCAAAGAATTATATCAACGTTAAAAAAGTTGCTTGGTAGCGTTAAAAGCAGTTGAGTAAAATAAGGTTGTTTTTGCTTTTATCACTATGGCCATTTTGGTACTAATTTGTCAGATTAGTATATAATAATATCGATATATACTGGCATGACAATAACATGACCGAATGCAAATTATAAAGATTTTAATATTACATTGATCTTATTTTTATAAGGTTTTTGTTTTCCAAATTACAGTCTGCAAGCTTTAACAATATTTTAAATCAAAAAAGTATAAAGGCATCTTTCAAATTCATTTAATTCAGAAATTTAAATTTTTGCCAGGTGTCTATGTTCTAATTCTATGTATGTAACAACTTTCCACCTTGGCTTGGGTAATGGACAATCATGTATTTCCACCTGGCTATAAATTTACACAATAGACATAGTTCCAAGAGACTTCTGATATACACTGTGATTATTCGGAGATAACATCAATGTTTGTATATCCATATTGTGAAATTTATCATAATATGGATAGCCGTTATTGATCCATTCTGTACAATTTATGGATATTGTACGTGAATCTAGACTCCGGCTAACTATGGATAGCCAGAAATATCCATGGGATGAATGTATGGATATAAAATTAATTACTTGTGGCTATCCAGAGCTACCATCAGATAGATGCCCAGTTCATGACAATATAGATATCCGTCATGGGCCTTTCTGAACAATTTATGGACGTGAGACATAAATGACATTTGTATATTTATAGGTCATCCATCGGAATCGGACAAATGGATATTCAGAAGTCCCTATAGTACATCCATGGGATGAATGCGTGCTATTTAGGTTTATCTTTAGTATCTTCCATAAAATAATTTCTGAGATTAAGCTAGAAATTTGTAAAATATGCTCGAGCGCGGTTAAATCGGCAAAATAAGAGGGATCATATAATGAAAACTTCCGCGCCGTTATCGTCAGTTTTTTCCCTGATAAATGGCGTGCACCGGAATAAAAGAATTTAACATCTTTATCATCGTGCTACGGTTATGAAGTGGACTGGATTATCGATGTCTTATTAATGGCGAGAGTGGCATGGTCGATTATTCCCCTAAGATTGTGCGGTTTAATAGGAGCAAGACGTCGATTAATGGACAGACAATGAAGAATGAAGTGTCTGGAACATTACGGGTCTTACACAGCCCGCCTAACACAGATTAAATTCTACTGAATACCATCCATTCAAATTTTGGATATCGGCTATTCCGCGCTTAAATTACCAAGTACGTTGCACGTATCCATCCCTACGTTTAATGTATGTTCCATACGATTGGAATTCTAATGCTATCCCTCTTCCTCGCAACAGGTAACCGTCATTAACATGCATGTCCAGTAGGATGCCAAATGAAAGCAGTTACACGAAAAAAGGATATTTCAACTCAACTAATTTAATAATAAACAGTTTTGTTTGTGTTTTCTTAGTAGCAAATTATAATTATTGTAAAATACAAATGTTAACGATTTTAATCAATAATAAGTGAGCTAATTTAATCTTTAAGCCAGTCATCAGTATCAGTGAAATATATCAGTTAATTAAATCAATATCATATAAAGTTTAACCAAAATGTCTTTACGTACTAGATACATAGATAGATTAACATACGAAAACACCAGGGAGATAGAGAGAGAGAGAGAGAGAGAGAGAGAGGTAGAGAGAGAGAGGTAGAGAGAGAGGTAGAGAGAGAGAGAGAGAGAGAGAGATAACAAGAGAGAAATATTGTTAAATATAAAATTTTGATGTTAGGTTAAGCTTAATACTTACTTATGTGAATTATGAGATAAATTTTTATTTATTTGTGAAAAATATAAAATGTATTGATTGAAAAATTAATGTGGATTATTAGATAACCCTTAAAAACTTTTATACAAAACTATTTTATACAGGATATTATATATTTTATGCAGAATATTGCTATCCTATCTAACCTGTTTTACCTTAAATTACTACTACATGTTGAACACAAATGTTCAACACATGATGATAAGAGCTCAACAACAATCAAAATGTATATCCTCTTCCCAATTTATTTTTAGAATTCGTTCATCAAGTTGAATTAAATATTACTCTCTTCTTCTTTTTTCATTTGTTTTTCCTCTCTAGATTTGTTTTTTCATAAGGCTATGCACCATTTCTCACTTCAATTATTGAGTTTATTTGCGTAGCACCTCACAAATTCACTATACTTTCTGATATGTAGGTACAGTTTACAATCTTATATCTTATTAACTATTTGCTATAATTTTCTTTTGTTTATTATTTAATCAATGTGTGTTTCAGGTGTTGTACATTATTATTTAAATCATGTTCAGTCACCTTTGGAATATGACATTTACTGACATTTACATTTTGAAAATTTTACATAACCTGAATTAAATTATAATATTCATATGGTAATAATTCTAGGAATTTCACACATCTCAATTGATGTACTGAATTCATAGTTGGCATTTTCGCTAAGTTCGCATAGTTGGCATTTTGTATATATAACTTTGGGTTTGTAGTAAGTTTGATAATGTACAATCAAAATTGTCACAATCTGTCATTTTATTAGTGCAAGCTCTCCGCCAAATTTCTTTCCTCCAAATAATTCCATAGTGCAGAAAATAAATAAAAACAAATTTTTACTCCTTAACTTAAGAGGGCAGTAACTAAATGTTTATGTAGGAAAGTGTTTTATGTCTGTCAACGAAACTCTCATCAAAACTTAATAAACAAAATAATGTCAATAAACACTCGGAGTAGTTTCCACAAACACCAAAACACTTTCACTTCGCTCAAGAGCTTTCAGAGCGAAGTGAAAGTGTCTTGGTGTTTGTGGAAACTACTCCGAGTGTTATGGTTACATCAAAGGTTCCAGCCCTATCCAGTAATGTCAATAAAAGATATAAAACACTTTCTTACGTAGCTACTGCCTACTAAGATGTTTTGTCAGTCTGTCCGCCAAATTTCATTCCTCCAAATTCTTCCATAGTGGAGAAAATAAATAAAAACAAATTTTTTCTCCAACTTAAGAGGGCTGTAACTAAATGTTTACATAGGAAAGTGTTTTAGGTCTGTCAACGAAACTGTCATCAAAACTTAATAAACAAAGCAATGTCAATAAAAGATATAAAACACTTTCTTACGTAGCGACTGCCTACTAAGATGGTTTGTCACTGTGCCGACAGATGGACGGAGGACCTTAATGCTAGACGCGATAACTGAAATTATAACCTATTTGTACGAAAAATTTAATTTTTTTCGATTTTAGGACCCAAACTCGCTATTATTTTTCATTAAGCTTCAACGTTCCGTATTTACAGCCAGAGGGGCGGGGTTCGAATCTTGCCAGGAGCACATATTTTTATTTTGCGTTTATTATTTGTTAAATATATTGACCATTTCTCATTTAACTCATATGTAAAAATGTCTCAGTCTGCAGCTATATAGGTAATAAAATTTACTAATATTAGCGAGAGCTATATATGTTTTTATTACAAGCTTTTAACAGATGGACGGAGGACCTTAATGCTAGACGCGATAACTGAAATTGTAACGTATTTGAACGATTAAATTTATTTTAGGACACAAAATTCGCTATTATTTTTCATTAAGCTTGAACGTTCCGTATTTACAGCCAGAGGGGCGGGGTTCGAATCCTGCCAGGAGCACATATTATTATTTTGCGTTTATTATTTCTTAAATATATTGACCATTTCTCATTTAACTCATATGTAAAAATGTCTCAGTCTGCAGTTTTATAGGTAATAAAATTTATTAATATTAGCGAGAGCTATATATTTTTTTATTACAAGCTTTTAACAACCCGAACAATGTTTGTTCCCGCGGATCAAATCTCGCAACTGAATTTTAAACTAGTTATCCTCAACCGATTTAGCTGAAATTTTGCATGCACGTATAGTTTGGATGACAATGTATGGCCAGCTAAGTGGCGACATTAGAAATCCAATATGGCGGACCGCATAAGATGGCGGACTAGTTATTTTTTATGCACTTCCATGATATTAGCATCAAATTACAAGGTTTACTGAGAAAAATACAAACGTAAAATAACGTCACTATTAATTCAATATGGCGGACTCCCAAAGATGGCGGGCTAGTTATTTTTTAAGAAGTTTCATAATATAGATAACAAATGAAAGGTTTTGCTAAGAAGAATACGAAAATAAAATGATGTTATCCTAAATCCAATATGGCGAAATCCCAAAGATAGCGGATTATTTTTTATGCACTTGTGTGATATGGGCATCAAAT
Organism: Tetropium fuscum; assembly: GCA_964058915.1. Classification (NCBI taxonomy): domain Eukaryota; kingdom Metazoa; phylum Arthropoda; class Insecta; order Coleoptera; family Cerambycidae; genus Tetropium; species Tetropium fuscum. The sequence continues at coordinate 47,410 of CAXKVY010000117.1, read as the reverse complement.
GAAAGGGTAAATTAATAGTTAAAAAACATTTTTAAAAACAAACTTTTATTTAAATTCCATAAAAAGAAGAAAATAAACTTTTAATTAAATTAAACCTATCAATTTATTACATTACACAATTTATACGATATAAAAGATTGTCGCAAGATTTACCTGTGTAGATAGGAGTACAATATGTACCTTGATATTAACATTCGAAATTCTAAGAAAAAATTATGTATATTTCCATACGTAAATCTCACGACAAGCTTTTACATCATATAATTTGTGTAATGCAATAAATTGATGGGTTTAATTTAATTTTATATTTGCTTTCTTCTTTTTAGAGCATTTAAATAAAAGCTTGCTTGTAAAAATTTTTGTTTTAATATTAATTTATTACCACTCAATTAATTTATTACCACAATTTATTACCACATTATATTACATGAAAGCAAATATGTGCTATTTGCTTTCATGTCATATATGTAGATATCCACTGGTAGGTAGTTGGTTTAAAATTTCCATCAAGTCGAATAAATTTTGCATTTAATTTTGAATTTATGCCGATTGCGCCGGTGATATGATATTTCGCTTTGTACTGTAAATACCAACTTTAATAGAAACAAAAATAAAAATATGGTAACACACGACTAACTCGTGTTCTACTAAAGTAGTACCTATGTTAATAATTAATGTTTAGTGACCTAGAGTTTATTTGTAAATGAGAGCTCATTTGGTAATGAGCTTTAATCGTTATAAAAGCTCGTTAAAAATGAAAATCCTCAGTAAATGCAGTCCGGGTGCTTACAAGTAATTTCGATATAGGGAAAAATGCCTCTTAAATTTAGTATGTTATAGATTTTGATCTCTTGATCAGAGCTGTCAAGATCCCATCTCAATCCTATGACTAGTTATTGAGATACAGGGTTATTGATATATACAGGGGGACTAAACATAAAAAGTTAGTTAAAAATATATTTTTGGCAATTTAAGGATTCGATTAAATTTTTTTTGCATGCATCTTATTTCTTTAACTTCAAACAATGTATAAATAAAATATATGTTTAAATACAGAGCAAATGATAAATAAAATAGGGTAAAATTTTAAAAATCGATTTTTTCTGTTCTACAAAACGTTAAAAACAACTACAAAACGTTAACTACAAAATGTTAAAAAAATCTATTCAGAATGAAATATACTTCTTCGGTGCTAGTGGTCTTAGCGGTGTTAGGTTCTAACCCTCTTCAGGGTATAAACAGTATATATAAAATTTTTAAAAAGAAAGTGAAACCCAGAATTCTATATATACGATGCCATATCCTTTGCCCAGGAGTTTATTTTGTTTACCATAACAACATATATCAATAATTATTACTAGTTGGTTGAATATATTTATATGCTTTGCAAATATTGACTGAGGTTAATAGGATTCCATTAAAAACTGTCTACCATTCAGTTTATAATAGAGAGTAGGTATATTGAAAGAAGTAAATGGGTGAAAATAAGATAAATTCTTTTAACAAATTGATAACCCCTGCACCCAAATGTGACCGAGATGACCCAACAAATATCTGAGGATCCATCACACTAATCACCGTAGTCTTTGGGGAGAGCGAATTTCAAGAGAAACATTCAATAATTGATAATTTCGTTATTCGTCAAATGAATCTGTGCGATAATAATAGGTTTTAAATTCTCTATCATAATCGAAACCGATTACTACTCACCCATAAATCTGTACTTAAAGACAAATGGTATATATTGTCATTTTACAGATTAGTGCAATATACATTTATATATTCCTTTGTTACGATCCGGATTTAAATTGTCTCGATGATCGATTGGCAGAATTTGTATCTCATTATTTAAAATTAAATTATAACAAGGCGGTTCCATCTAGACATAACATGAATTGCTCGCCTTCATCCTCGTCGAGTGTAGGGGTTTTTACGTAAGATAATAAATAATTATCCTATATAATTATTATGGAATTATATTTATGGAAATGTGTGATTTAGTTATAAAAAATTATAGCACTATAAAAAATACAATGTAGTATTGTAATCTAACCATAGGGGCTAAAAAGGGCCGTTTAAAAGACAAACAAGTTTTTTGAAAATATCTCTCCAGCGGTTGATCCAACGACGAAAATGTCTACAAAAAAGTTAGGCAAAATTTCTTACATTTTTTGCACAAATATTTTTTTGTAAGTCTAATATGCAACGAGTTACAGCGGCGGAAGATGGAACATTTTTTTCAAAAAAAGAGTACATTTAGTCACATTAAATTACATTTTTTAGAAGAAACAATTTATAAAGTTTTTAAAATTTGGGTGTGAGACATGTGAATACAGATCAATAGAGTTCCCACCTCTCAGGAGGGTGCTTCATCATTTTTTGCTTCAGAAACCACCCTTTAATGTGACCTCGCGCTATTTTTTTAAAAAATTTTCTCAAACTCTGACGAGGAAAATTAATAGGACCTAAAGTATTCGGTATAAAATTCTACATCATTTATGTTCTATAAACGTTCTTCAATCTTTAACTCAACTTTCACAAATATAGTTTGCAATATTAGAATATATATGTTGCTAAAGTTCGGCAAAAGCGAGTAAAGTGACATATATCTGGAAATACATGGGCCATAGAAAAATTTTACATGCAAAGTAGAGAAAAATTTTTTATTACTACTATGTCTCTTATATTCTAACCCGTTTCCACTCCACCGCTGAGGTAGAGCTCCCGGCGCGATTTTGAAAAGTGGTTTCCCCTTGAGCATTAAACCACTAAAAACTAACTCACTGTTTATTCAATAATTAGATTATTTTCAGGTAGTTATTCCTCTACCACTGAATTCAGACATCCTTACGATGACAATTGGAGCACATTGTTTAACACTTTAATCCAACCTTAGCACAACCGCATCGTTTTCCGCAACCCTTTTCACGACCGTAAGATATTAATTGAGGAATAAAAGTAGGAGCTGGTATCTCAGTTGTAGGAATTGGCATCAAAATTTAGCTGATTGTTTTCCCCATTTATTAGGATTCAAATTTTCTCCACGCCACGAATTAATTCGTTGAAAAACGCATTACGAGTGTTCTGTGGTTTAAAGCAGCAGTGAAGGATGTAGGTGATAGTCTTGATAATATCACTGCTTGATTGGATTGACCAACAAATTTATTAAATGTAATGAATCTAAATTCTATGTAACAGTGCGACGTACCTTGTATAAAGCTAGTGTGATTTTTTCTCCAACTCGTACAATGTTTGCTTTCATCGATGATGGATTATTAAATATACAAAGCATCGTCCAAGTCCCTTCTAGTATTTATCAAGTTTGCAGTTTGTGTTTTTTCTTTGCCAAAAAATGCTGATGTGATATCGTATCCACTGAATGCGTGAGCATATAATATATTTCTTCTACAGTTATGAAGGACTTCTGAATTCTGTAACTCGATGTATCTATATGCCATTTCCTTGATGTTTTCTCGAATATCTCTCTAAAAAATCGAATGTCTTTATCAAGAGAACAAAGAGCGATTGTGAGAATGAGAAGGTCAACATCCTGCCCACGACAACTGCTGTGGGATTATTATAGACTTTCTTAATATCAGTTTGGACAATAATTAGAAATTCAGCATCATCTGTTGCAGAAAGAGCTTGGATACCGGCATATTCCAATTTTCCCACCAAACGTTCTTTATTCGCTAAATTGCTGAGCAAATTTCAGAAACCTGACTTAGGAACCGGAGTATTTTCGTAGAAAATTATTTCAGCAGATATTCGTTTTAAAAGTGTTGTTGTTGTTCAATGCCTTTTGTATTCTCCTTATTTTCAGCATAACCTTCAAATACTACTATTACTCTCTTGCCGCCATACCGTTTTTTAATGAAATTAATCTAAGCCGTGTTCATGTCTGTAAATGTACCTTGTTTCGGCCAAATCACTCGATGAATTAAAAAACCTTGTTAAAACAAACCGCGCTGGGAGCTCTACATCAGCGGTGGTGTGGAAATGGGCTCGAATATAAGAGACATAGTTGTAATAACAAAATTTTCTGTAGTCATATTGTTTTATCCTTTCAGCCAGGTTTACGTAGAAAAATCTGCTTTGCATGTAACACTTTTCTATGGTCAATATAATTCCAGATATATGTCACTCGTTTTTGCATAATTTTAGAAACATGTCCTAATTTTTCAAAACATGTCATATTTGTGAGAGTTGGGTTAAAGATTATAAAACATATACGATGTAGAATTTTATACTAAATATTTTAGGTCCTATTCAGTTTCCTCGTCACAGTAACAGTTTCCGAGAAAAATTAAAAAACTAGCGCGATGTCACATTAGAGGGTGGTTTCAGAAGCAAAGGCACCCTCCTAAGAGGCGGGAACTCTTTTGATCTGCATTTGTATGTCTATTAAAAGTCTGCACCCCAATTTTTAAAACGTATTTTAATTATTTTCCTATTTGCCACTTCTTTCAGCAGTAAGATCAAAGTTAGATCTTCATTGTAATATTATATAATATATATTTGAAGAAATCCCCGACTTTTTAACTTATACAATCAACACAGTATCTAGCAAATCTGCCAGAAAAGGCATATATTTTATAGTCCCCTTGCCTTTCGATACAGACGGAATTATAGAAGGTTTATTAAGTATATTATACAATTTTAAAAACGAAATGGATCTCTCTCAAACCTACCATATAGAAAACAATTTAAATTTGCCAATATTAGAAATTCTTTAATTTATTTTTGTCGAACATGATTTTATATTAGTTATTTGCCAAAACATAGTCAAAACAGGAGACAACGCCGAAATTCCTACCATAGACCAACATAAATAAGGCAAAAATAATTAACACAGCGGTATAAATTAAACCATTAGACGCATTAAAGAAAAGTATAATTGGAATGGCTTAACCAAAGATGTAGACGAATTTATTAGAAATTGCGATATTTGTCAGAAATGAAAAGTGTATAGCAAAAATCTCAGTATCCCATTAGCGACTAATAAAACATCAAAGACGCTTCGAACGCCTATACATAGAAGTTTTGAAACACTGAATAGAAATTACGCATTGAGCATCCGAGACGAGCTTACAAAATTAACAAAGATAACAAAGATTCTGCTCTCAAACACAAAACAGGCAACTTAATAGTTAATACATTATTGTTACACTTTCAACACTTTGGTACACCTTTAGGGATTCACTATCTCAATTCTCTTATTGAATGAATAATTGTGTTCCTGAACATTTAGGTGACTCGTTATCTCGAAACAAACACCGATCAAGACATGTCTATTTTAAAAAGACATGTCAAAGACACGTAATTAAAATCGACGGGTCCGCAAAACACGATATATTTTTTTATATAATTTATTCCAAACTTCACAACTGTATCTTGACGCAACCTGATATATTTTCCCGAATGTCGATTGATTTGAACTAATCTACCGGTCGCAATATAATTCCGATCGAGCTATTTCAATCATTTGAAAATTATTAGAGATCTATTTGGCGTACTGCATTCGACACGAATAATTCAGATAATGCATTATAGATATATTTATGTAAAGCTGGCCTTATGCAGGCAAGCAATTTCGTTATTGCTGGATTACTGCATAGAGGCAATCGAGATGCTCTTATTGAATGTTGTTTTAAGTATCCGAGACAAGTAACAGATTTTCAGCTCGAAGTTGAGGGATATACCTATTTTATATAAACATGGTACTGATGGTAGTCTATTAATATTCCAAATTTTCTCAGATTTTAATAGAAATATCAATTAAACTCACTCAATATTTGCGCTTGAATATAGTACGTATTTTCAGCGTAAAAAAATCATATGGAAATTGATTAAATTTACACTAACGCCCCCAGTGTAAAAATAAGCCAAATATAACATTGGAAATCTGAAATTGAATTTGTTATGCAGATATTTATTTTTGAGCGAATGATATTTCAGTATTGAGACAACATAGTTGATCGCTTTGAATTATGTATGGATTTTAATAATAGGTAGGTACTCGAAAGTCGTTAGAAAATAATAGTGAAGTGAACTATGTCAATATTGCTCTCGTAAGGAAATCAATCCAAAAAAAAATAAATAGACTTAATGGCTCGAAATCCATTACGTCTATCGGTAATGGGTAAATACAAATACTGTATTTGTAGAAAATTTTGCACGATATATATTTTTTATATAATATTTTTTCCTATTTATACGAGAATTAATGGATTAAATCTGTAAATACTAAGATCATCTACTATGTTCCATCAACATTATCCATATCAACAAATTCCCTCATTGTCTATGTAATTACGTCAAAACTACTGAAAATAGTGTCGAATTAATTACCTGAATCGGCTGGGACACGAACTGAATCTTTATGCTGAGTATTTAAATAAATCCCTTGTCCTTTCGAAGTATCCCTTTATATCAAATGAGCCTCATTGTCACTGACGTGTTTCAGCTGCAGACACTTGGGGGACATAAAGATCGAAATATTACATTTCCGGTTTACTTCAGGGGGCTAAAATGGCGACAGTGACGCCAGTTTTATGATGTAGCTGATGAGGATGGTTCAACATCAAGATTTACACGGAAATTGCGCTCTTAACATGCAGAATATTCGGTTCAGCCCCATCAAATATTTTCAGCACATTTAAGTATGAACTTATTTGTTATAAAATATGAGAATCTGGCAACTATACGGATACTTGAGAGTAAAAAAAATAATATAGAGGAAATATGACAGTAACAATGCATTTATTTGGAAAAGAGGTACCAACTAAAGTGATTTTTCAAGGTTTTAAAATGCTGTATTATCAGAAAAAGACAAAATGTACGTGAAAATGTGCTTTTTGAGCATAAAATTCCGCTCCTGAACTGAACGCTTCAAACTGGAAACTAAGGAGTAGGCAAAATGCTTTTAGGATGATTGTATGAATTAAAAAGATTTTATGAATTAAAAAAAGCCAAACACTGTTATTCAGAAGGTACCAAAAAATATTAAAAAATTAAAAAACAACCTTACTAACGTTTTTAATTACGAAAATAAATTAAATAATAACAGCAACAGTGAGAACGAAAAATCTCAAACGTTTAAATATTATAAGTCACACCGTGCACGACAAAATAAATATCTACGCAAATAGTTATTTGCATACCCAAGCTGCGAAATTCCTTTTCGCGTACAAAGAGAAAAAATTTTGCCGATTCCGATCCTGCGGCCGAGGCCTAATAATCTCGAAGTCGCTTAACAAATTTCGCGGGCGTGGTATACACTCTATTTTTTTTCTACAATGGCCTCAATTGTAGGCTTTTGCGCTTTCAATTCTCAACACAAAGTACGCCATTTCCGATGATGACATAATTATCGCTTTAAAGCGGCAATAGTGTCAATTCCCGCTCGCGTCTTTATTATAATTCCTTACACATGAGAAATGTAGGTCACAAAAAAAAACTTGTAAAAATCGTTTCATATATAAACATATGTCAAATACATACAAGAATACACTGTATTAAGCGATTGTAGAAAAAATGTATGTATTACGAGCACAAACTGCCATTGCCGCTTTTGAAAGAATAAATTTCTTTCGCAAGCGGCAATGCAGTACTTCGCGCTATTAACACACAAATAACCATTGTACAACCGTTTGCATGGCTGTAGCTTTTTGTAACTGATAAAACTATAGTTAGAATTTAGATATAAAAGAGACTACGGTTTATAATATACTTATGGTGGCGTAAGATCTCAGCGTTTCTATGTAAATGATGTTAAACACTGACGGTTCGCTCACTGATAATCGTGAAAATGTCACTAAGGGTAACGGACGCAACATTGAATTTCGCGGCCGCTACGGAGGACGCGAAGTGCCTACCTCGCGTCCGGTTGTACAATGAAAATATTTTACGCCAATGGAGAAGACGCCGATGATGGTGCTTTATGATATTGGCTGGAACTAAGATTGCTGATTATTGCTGATTGCTGATTGCTGGAACTAAGATTGGGGCAATCTAAGATTGTCAACAAAATGTAAAAAGTTACAGCTTCTTAAACATAGCGATTTTTTAAAATTTTGCGTAGTAGACACAGATCTGTTCACAAAGAAGTGCGACAGCGATTTTACACTGGTGTAAATCAGACTTTCAAAAAATGTCAGTTTCGAAAGTCTTTAAAATATGCGACAGTTTTAAATTAATTTTTAAAATATAGTTTCAAGGATTTATTGCGAAGCTTTTAAATTAAATACAGAATGCCTCAGTTGAGCTACGTTGAAAGAGCTAAAATAATTGTGTGCCAGTTAGAGAAGTTGCCAGTTTAATGAATAAAAACACCGTCCAAAAAATAAAGAATAGATGGGAGGTTTTTGAAACTCACAACTCAGGAAGAAGATGCAGCTTTGTTCGAGTACTTGCGGGCTCACACCCCTTTGAAGTAGCGCGAAATGCAATAGAGGGCATTTTTCTGGTTCAAGACCAACTGCATGTCGCAGAATAAAAAAATCGCCTGTAGGGAATTATGTCGCTGCTAAAAAAAATATTTTAAAAGAGGAACATAAATAGGCAAGAGTTCTTTTCGCATTAAACATTGCATATATTGGGTGAAAATTGGGAAAAAGTCGTATTTTCTGATGAAAAAGTTTTTTAGTCAACATTTGACGGTCACGTAAGGATTTACAGACCCCGTGCAAATAGGGTTGCAGAAACCTATAGTAATAATTCCGATGGATCAAGATGATTTTCAGTCAATATATCGGCTTGGATCAGCTACCAAGGACTTGCTGTGTGTTGGATTATGGAGGAAAGATTCAATGCGATCAACTATAGGAATATAGTAGAAAATATTATGCTACCCAGTGTTTTAGAACATTTTCCGAACCATGATTTTATATTTCAACATAATAACTATGCCGTGCATAACGCTGCAATAATCAGAGAGTGGTTCCAACCCAATAATATAGAGGCCTTATTATGGCCCGCGAAAAGCCCCGATTTTAATATAATAGAAAACATATGGGTTTAATGACTAAAAGAATGCATGATTCACAATTTAGACAACAAAATAGAGACGCACTTCTTGCTAAAATAGTAGAAACCTGGGAGAAACTAACCGAAACAACCCCAAACTTAATTATAAATTTGTATTTATCAATACCTACGCGGCTAAATGATGCTATAGGGAAAATGGTGCATTGACTAAGTAGGTACTACTTAGAAAGTGATTGTTATAAATTATTATTTTGATTTAAAATATTTTGTCGTTGTTGTTAACTGTTACAAACCGTAACATTTAACAAATACATTGTTCATTTATTGATAATTATTTAAATAACAATTTTCTGAAATTGTAAAACCGATTTTTTAAAAAAATTGTGGTGGAAATCTGCTAAATGCCAAATCTGTACCACTTTATTTTGAAATTTGGAACATGTACTTGGTGTACACGTACAAACACTGTCCCACTTTTTTATGAATAGATCTGTACCTAGTTCATATGAATTCAATTTTTTTTTGTTATTAATAATTTGTACTATATTAATATGTATTCAAACTCCAGAGATTCATATAATAGATGTACTAGCATTACAAGCTTTTAAATTTTCTGGTTATTATGTTATATTATGCCTTAAAAATATAATAGGGGTTGGTTTTTTAACCCCCTTGTAACAATATCTCAGGGTTACAATAACTGTAAGAAACTGTCATTTACTAGCAAAAGTTGTCCGACAATTACTTTATTCTTCTCTTTTCTTCCACAGTGAAGAAAATACTACGTAGTATACTACTATGCAACGATAGCAATATTTTAAATCGGACAATTGTGTCGCTGACCTCAAAATAAACGTCATGCACATCATCAGATTATTCTATTGCCAGGTGTGATTGCAAAAAGAGGGCATATAATGCAAGATACGATGTAAACAATAACAATGACTGGGATCCCTAGACTACTAGTGTTAAAGTGGTCCCGGATGCAGATAATACTAAACGAGAGTTTTATTGAGAATTGCATTCCACGCCAATGGCACTGAAGGGAATAGTTCCGATACTTGTTCTATGCAAATTATTTTAATCGTATTATTATATATTATTACTTTTTCGAGAATTTTCGGGGAAATTAAGAGTGAGGAATTATCTTCTATCAGTGTATATTATAATGATCAGTAATTCACATAACTGTATATTAAATATATGCATTGATAATTTGATAGAATTACCTTTATTATGTAAAAAGCTGTATTTATATGTAGAGATTTGCTCAATAAAAGTGTTGCTAAGAAATAAAGTGTTGCTAACCACAAAATTAGTATATTTCTTTACGATTTTTACCCAATAAAGTTCGCTCTTTTCCATTAAGTATACAAAAAAAATCTGCATATTTTACGTCGTATTTTCATGATTTTATCCATGAACAAATTTCTAAACATCAATTCATTGGCAAATAATTAATCCATCTTCAAAGCCGAATCAAAGCCAAATAATTATATATCATGTTTATATTACAAGCAACTAAAAATCAAAATAATAGCAAGAGGCTCAGGCATAAAACGGAAACACAAAAGCAGTTCAGTCAATTGATATAAATTTAATATTAATAAAATTATTCTGCGTACTGCCTCACTACATGACGTCCAATTCGGAGAGAAGTTATAAAGAGCTAAATTCATTAAAAGAGTTCATTAAAATATCGAGTGAGCGGAATTATGTTCTAGGAACGGTAATATTTTATCAATGGAATTATGTATGAACTTCTCCCAAATATAAATATGTATACACAGGGGTTGCCAAGCTGTTTCCCGATAAATCAAATATTAATGATGTAATGTGAACCGTGGCTTAATAGGAGATCCCAAATAGTAGTCATCTTACCTATTCCTACCGAACAATTTTATGAAGTTAATTGTAAATATGAAACCTTAGAGAAATATAGTAAAAGAGCACCAAGATGTTGTATCTGAAACTAAAAACGAGCCATCACAAATCAAAGGTATAGTAAAGTAAGTACGTAGTCTCAGGTAGTGAATATACTGATATAGTCCAATTATTATACCATTCAGTAATTCCAAAACTAAATATTACACAAAAATGTTGAATAAGGTAAATTAAAGCCTTTAGTGCTGCTTCATTAAATATTTACATGCTTATGACGTCATCAGTTTTTGATTTAAGACGTCATGTCCATTTTTTTCAACGGAATGGAATACTTTCATGATACTTTTAAAGGCAATTTTAAAAAAAACCCATACTTAATATCTTTAAACCAAATGAACCTTTAATACTTTTTGCATGGGGAAACATTAGAACAAGCGTCTCATTTTACATTGTTTGCTAAGTCCTTCATTATATTGTTCTAACTAACATTGTGATAGTTTGTTGACACTTATTTACCTAAAAAGTGCGGGAAGACAACACTTGAGTGCGGAAAAAGCACATTCCGCACGTTTTTTCATCAACGAGCGTTGACTAAACTTAACAAAATATATAAAATAAAAAAAACAACTTTCCATCTTTAATTGCCTAGTGTGTTTTGGTTCAATCGCAAACTTTCTACATTATTATACCAATGCTATTATTTTAAAAAATGATATTTCACAATAAAAATCTTACACAAACAAAAAAATATGCTCTTTAATTTATTTTAAATTTAAAAAAAAATCTAGGCGGTTTTTTTCAGATTAGTTTATGAAAATGTGGTAATAAACATAATAATTTGCTAACAAATATTAATTAACAACGAAACGAATTATAGCTGAAACCAAATTTCTCTATTTTTACCGCACACGTGCAGTAAAGTATTTCTTCCCGCACTTTCACTGCCCGTAGCTGTTGCAGTATTTTCGTTAAATATTTTGAATGTTGAAGACTGAATTGATTTCATAAGTAGTTCCACATTATATATTCCGCTTGAAAATTCTAGTATATTCACTATGTAATTAGAATTCTAGGCATATTTACATTTCAGCTTACATTTTTAAATGTAGCAGTCAGAATGAATTACAAGTAAATATTTACATATCGATCAGTGACTTTAATCCATAAAATCCGTATTTTCCAACTTGCAAAATACAGACAAGGCTGTGTAAATAAGAATTGCCTCTAACTGCATTATATACTTACACAAGCTGTCATGTAATAATATATAAGTTGGTAATTTGGATGATTACGGTCATATAATGAGATACACAATTATATTTCAGTGTAACCAAGTACTAATATTGATCACTTTTGTTTTATGACATGGTAGTGTCATAAAACAAAAGTGTCTATATATAAGTGATGTCTATAATAATAGTATATTTTCGTAAATGTTAGTAAAAATATGTCATATATTAAAAATACAAAGTGCATTTATTATTAGTAGTATGCTCTAGAGCTTGCATATAACAAGTCAATTTAGAATTTGTTATGGTTTAAATATTTAGCATATAGGAAAAAAAATTAAACTTGTAACAAAATCGCATTATATTTTATTATTATAATAAATGATAATATAATACGTGTAAGAGGTATTTTTCTAGAGGTATTTCTGCGGTGAACAGGGAGTTTTTGCTATAAAACTAAACAAAATCTAGAGTATGCAAAGTTGTCAAAACATCAAAAATTTAATTTAATAAAAAATTGAAAAAAATTTTAAAAAACGTCTGCACAGTCAGATAATAGTTCACAAAGAACTAACTTGGCTGGTAGACAGTTTTCCCAAATTTAATCACCCCTTAAAATGTGCAAGGTTTTTTCTGTTAGTGAAATATCTAACATATATCTATAGTGATTTGCAATAGCAATTTTTTCATATATCTTCCCATTATCAGAAACAATTTTACTAAATTCTGTATAATTTTTTTATATATGTTACCATATTATTTTTACCACATTACAAAGGTTCTTTGAGTCAAGTTTATTCTGTTCTATTTCATTTTTAAAATACACGTGCTAATAGTTATTAAACGAACTAGTGTATTAATGACAGCGGTTAATAATCGAGATATTTTAACGCGTTAATTGTTGAGATTATTAATCGCGTTTTAATATACGAGTTAGTTACAAAATTTTTCCGTCGACTGTACTTTGAATAAACTGGAGAAAATCTTATTTTAAATTTTTATTTAAGAAAACTAAGTACAAATTCAATTAATCATTAATTATTATAAAGTATCACAAATCTGATTTGTGTTTGTACAGATAAATGATCAGTTTTATGATATTCCGAATTTAAATTTACGTTTATGTCGTTATCTTGGATGATTGTTTCGGCGCTGGTAGAGCTAGTATGAAGAGTTTTTGTGAGTTTCACAGAAGATTTTTTTAGCTATGACAACTTTATTTTGTACTGAATTTACAATATATCCGTCTGCAACAGCAGTGCATTTCCAACCACCCAGTCGTTTAATGGCTGAAAAGTCTGCAGCACTGTCAGGAAGTATGGAGGCAGAAGAAGGCGTTTTACAAAACTATATTTCAAATATAAAGCGTGACATTATTGACTGTGACAGATTGATGACACGGCATCTTGATTTGGAAATTTAAATTTATGCGTATGTTTCACTAAAATCGTTTATTAATAGAAAATCATGCATCAATAGGGGTCATTAATAAACGATTTTGTATACATTAATTAACCTCGTTAATACACGGTCGACGGAAAAATTTCTTAATATATAATTTAGTTTATTTGTGTAAAATATATATGTTTGCTTTAGTTCATGATTCAAGATTATTTTTGAAATTGTATTGCTTTTGAAAAAAATAGCATCTTGGTCAACAGATAGGTCAATAAATTAATATTTTTATATCAGAATGTTAAAAAAGTTAATAGTTGTTATCATATAAATATGAAACATGCTTGTCAAAAGATTAACAGATATTAACATATATAGATATAAGAAATATTAACATATCTCTCCCGTCAATTAAAAATGAACTCCATAGTACTTAATTAATATAAATTATATATTCTTCCTGGAGGTTTCCAATAAGATCGATAGAACAATAAATGATATAACGATCGTGAGTTAACATGTTTTATTAATTATGATTGAAAAATATGTCCATTATTTCTTCTAAAACTAAAGTGTATTTGTTTCAGTTTAGTTTACACAATAGTATTTGGGCTAATCAGAAATCAGAACACTTATTAGTTCCCGTTGCTAAGAGATTTTCCGCGAGATTTTTATTTGTATTGCGGCAACCAACTATATACATAAAATAATGATCAGTTGCTTATATGGCAAGTATTTGTTACTACCTTATCGACTCAATTGGGTCAAAAGGCAAAACTGTTATAACTTTCAAATTTGGTGAAAATCAGAATATCAGTGAAAATTTTTGTCGATTTAGAAGAAAGCGACTTGGAATCTGCTTCTCCGGTGTTTAAGGAAGCCACAATAGAAAGCTCCCTTGCATTAACTAGGGGTAAAGAGCGATGGGACAGCTCGCCCCCCCCCCCCCCTTATCGAGGTCATATCTTTAGTAAAGAATATTAGCGAAACTGTATACCAAAATTTCATTCGATTGCAGGAAACAAACGGGATAAAATACTCTATGCTCACAGCTACTCTGAACATGAAACATATTGTTAACATCGAATCTTATCCACGACTCTGCTAAAAAGATATTCAGAGGGTTATCAACCAAAAAAGCAAAAGTTTTCTCGGAACAGTTTCCATTGAACAATTTATTGAAAAAGCCCCCGATGCCAAGTTTCTTGCAACAAACGTGGTAATAATTATAGAAACGGAAAAGTCTAACCTTACTTTAACTAACTTTTGTGTTTTAGGTTGCTCTAATAAAGGGGGTATTGGGACTTGACGCTCAAATGAACAATACTCTATGAAAGTTAAACAGAAAGTTATTTGATGGCTTAGTACGGACAAATGTGCCAGAAATAAAACCAAGATTCCCCGCAACATTTGGCACCTTTTCTCCAATTTCTCTTCTCCTGACCCTCGTCCAATTAATGTGGAAATCGACTGATTTTCCTTGAATTTTCAAAACGGAAAATTTATAAAACAAATGATTGGTATAAATAAATTTGGAAATATTAGGAAACAAATTGCAACATTTCTCAATATACAAAATGCAGTAATATATACAGGGCATTGTCTTCGAAAGTCGTCAGTCACCCTCTATGCAGATGCGGGAAAATAAAATGTATCTGTAATTAATTTAAAATGTCATGGTGTGCGAAAATCGCCTTAAGTGGCCGATAAAAAAAGAAATAACATAGAGACTGCCAGCAAAATACTCAATAAGATCACTAATAATAATCAAACTGTAGAAAAATAATATTTATATACTGTATTGGTGATAAATAACCAGGTAGTTGGTGCAACTTCTCCAATAAACCATATCACAAATTGTAATGTAACAAGGAATTATTATAATAAATAAATTCAACTTTAAGGTTCATATTTTAAGGTCAATATTTGTGAATAAAGTATTGTACGTTATTCGTTAATAAAAACTATCAATATACTCGTATCATTAAAACTTCTACGCCTCATGTTTCAAACTTCATACTCGTGTAGTAATAGCTATCATTGTTCACTCATTAAATAATATACTATTGATTAATATGTGCCATTTTGCTTTTATAATTTAGTTCCAGCCCAAGATTGCTGCCAAAATAATAATGTAGGTATATTGTTAACGCGGACATTTGAAACGTGCATTTACGTAACCGCTGCCGACTACAAACTGTCGCCTGTAACTTCAGAATAATATGCGGTGCAATATCGGTTACTCACCAGAGGCCAGTCCCAGAGTCGCGCCCCAGAACAAAAGAAGAAGCATGGTGTATACGCCAGCCACTGGCTTCACCACTCTATAAATTTAGGTGTTCCTGAAACAAAGAGAATAATTTTACAACAATGCTTTAATAAATTGTAATAGATATTAATTAAAGTCGCTTCAAGCAGAGCGTTAAAGCGCAGCTAAAAACTTTATTTAATAACTATATTCCCGGGGTTATCCACTAAGATCAAAGCTGCATATTTTTATTACAAGCAGACTAAAAAATCTTGCAATTTAATATATTATACAACATACGTATAGGAGCTGCGATACAGTTGCGGGGTTTTCTGAAAAAAAATTGAGCTTATGTGTTGCGTTGCAACTAATTACGGTAAAGTTGTCTATAGAGGACGGTTAGCATCTGTGGGGCGAGAATGAATTCAGTTTTGTTTGCGAAGTTTTATGTATTTTCTATTTGCTGCAGATGAACTGAGAATAGAGTGCAAGAGCGACAGTTTTCCATTAATATAAATGACGTTTGTGTTCTGGGCAATAAAGACCAATTTTCAGTATTCTTGTTGACACGCTATATGGCAGTATTACGTATATTAATTAAAATTTTAAAATGGCTACTATATTTCAAGCGATATTGTTGTACAGTGTATAACTTGAAGCCCTTAAATTAATTAAAAAATCCCGGTGAGGTATTGTGCTTTTATTTTAATTTACTTTTATAGCATTTTCTTTCCATTTGTACTCGTAACTACACGTAGCTACGACATATACAGCACATATTTGGGTTAACGAATCCGGTATATGATTGTCTTGTTTAACTACTCGAGTGTCAGTCCAGGAGGGGCACCACAGGGCACCTTAGTGTTTCTTACTTCATTTACTTACTTTACACGTAGTTTGTTATGAACATCATTTTTTATATATTATTAAGTATGTTTTATATTATTAAAATTTTCTGTCTATGTATATATATGACAGTTCGATATATAAATATTTCTATTTTTTTTACTCATTAGACCTTTTTAGATATTGCTGCAAAGTTATGAGAAGATGCTATCGATGAACCTGGTATCATATTATTATACCAAAGAAATAAGAAGAAAGAACTTAGTACGAATCTATCGCTACCTTGGAGTACCTATTTCAAGACTTTTGAGTACTAGGCTTTGTAGGTCAGTTATACCACGTGTGGATATGAATGGCTACCTCCTGGTGTATGTTTCCTACAGCTTATATTATCGGCCCTCGACGACGCGAGGAATTGCAGGTGAATATGGAATTTCAAATTTTTCAGTTCACAAAATCCTGAAGATCAACAAGTGTCATCCGTATAGAGTTAAATTTGTACACGAGTTAAACGAGGATGATCCAGATCAACGTGTTAAATTCTGCCAGGAAATATTGGAGAAAATACGCATAAATACCACTTTTTGACAAATTCGATATTATTATCGGACGAGGCGACGTTTTCCTTACGTTATTTTTAAGACTTACGTTTAAGTTTTACGTTATGTTTAAGTAATCCTTAAGTTATTTATCGGCGCAATAATCTATATTTAGCATAATTGCAATAGACAAGTCGCACCAAAATTTATCTAATTTCAAGCATACATAAACTATGTTTATATTAAAAGATTAATGCGAAAGCATCGTCATAAAAACGGGTTTCGAGAACAGGACTCTCGAAGAAAAACTACAATATCGGAATTTAGAAATTAGTCAACAAAAGGTGAATGTGATAAGTGAATACAGCTTATAATTCGAAATTAAACCATATAAAGGGTCCGCCAATAAGCGCGCTCGATCTTTAAAATGAAATGAAGCAAGTTGTGTGAGAGGTATAAATGAAATTTATTTTTTGTTTGAAAGAGTATTCGAAGGCATTATGTATGGAAAATAATATCGGTCAAATGTCCACCTCGGCTTCGTTGGGTGGCGCGCATACGAGAAGTCCAATTTTCAATGATTCTGGCGCACAAATCGGGCTGTATTTCATCGATGGCGTGGCGTATGTTGACTTTGAGGGCATCAGTGTTTTGTGGTTGGTTTGCGTAGACCTGTGATTTAAGAAAACCCCACAAGAAATAGTCTAGTGGGGTTAAATCGCACGATCTCGGTGGCCAGTTGATGTCGCCTCCGCGCGAGATAACCATTCCTCTGAAGCGCTCGTGCAGAAGATCCATTGTGGCGCGCGCTGTGTGGCTCGTAGCGCCGTCCTGCTGAAACCACATATCCTCGACATCCATATTGTCGATTTCATGCCAGAAAAAGTTCGTTATCATGGATCTGTATCGTTCGCCGTTTACCGTGATGGACACACCATCGTCGTTCTCGAAGAAATACGGCCCGATGATGCCTCCGGCCCAAAATCCACACCAAACAGTTACCTTTGCTGGGTGCATTGCGACCTGGTGGACCTCCTGTGGATTGTTCTCGGCCCAATAACGGCAATTCTGCTTATTGACATTCCCATTTAACCAAAAATGTGCCTCATCGCTGAAGATGATTTTGCGAGCAAAATCGGGGTCGACTTCCAACTGCTCTAAAGCCCAATCAGCGAAGATACGGCGCTGTCTATGGTCGTTTATTTTGAGCTCTTGTGTCAGCTGGATCTTGTACGGATGCATGCCCAAATCCAGATGCAAGATTCGGCGAAGTGATGTTTCCGAAAGGCGGAGTTCCTGTGCGCGACGTGAAATTGACTGTCGCGGATTTTCACGCACACTATCGCGCACAGTGGCGACATTCTGGGCAGATCGGACGTTTCGACGACGCGTCGGTGTTGGCTGATTGTTCACCGAACCGGTTGCCTCGAATTTGTTAATCAAACGACGGATAGTCGACTCAGCAGGACGATCAATTGCACCGTAAAATTGGCGGAGCGCGCGGAACGTTGCTCGAATCGATGAATGATTTTCGTAATAAGTTTTAACGATTTGCACATGTTGCTCGCGGCTGAATTGGTTCATGGTGATTTGTGAAGATACACTGAATAATATCAACTACGTTTGCCAACTCTACCACAAACAACATGGCCGCCATGAGCTGTCAAAGATCAAGCGTCCCTATTGGCGGACCCTTTATATTATAAATTATAGAGTTTAAACGTAAAGCTAAATAAATATAATAATAGCCATTCATTTAATTGGCCAGATTCTACAACAACAATAAATACAGAAGTTAGTAGCTAAGGAAGTTCAACTGTTTAATTTGGTAGCACATCCGTGGTTACGGATAATAATGTAGGAGAGTTCAGCTATAGCGTTCGAAGTGTGAACAATTCGCTAAGTTTAGATTTATCATATTGTAGAAATTTAATAGTTATAAATAAATTAAATTCAATAAAATAGTGCAACGTCAGCGAAATCCCAAAGGGAGACGTTTTAAAGATAATTTTAACCACGGTATTAAGTGATTTTTGTCGAAAATACGACATAACACCATAAAATACGACATAAAAGAAGTTAGCCGCATTCTAAAAGTCTAGCAGTGTTCCAGTAGAGGACAGCAGCACACTCCAGCATCAGTATAAACAAACCAGTTTTGTGAAAATAGTGACTAGTGTTGTTATTCGAAAGCAAAAAGGATTAATATAAAACGTTACAAAGTAATAACCATCTAAAACATATTTAATTTTAAGTAAACATTGTTCCAGAGGCTTAGTCCCATGTTATTAGAATAGATTTTGGCGTAGGATAGTTATAAGGTTTAAAATTTCATTTCTTCTTTTTTGCATTATAATTCGCAAAATAATTTGCAAAAAAATTTCTACTTCCATTTCGACTATAACTTGCATATATGTAAACTTCGTACTTGTGTATTGCAATTGTCATATTGGGAATCATACTTTTTTTACCATTTGTATGAAAATAAAATTAGTCCCATACAACTTCTGCTTTATTATACTTATCTCAAACTTTTCAGGACATAATTAAAAATCTATAATTAATAAATATTCCTAAATTTCAAACTCTTTGACAAAACAAAGTAATAAGTATCATAGATCCATTGACCATTTTAAAATAATTTCAAATTTCAAGTTAAAATATTATAAAATAAATAGATGCGTAATTGAGCCCCCTCTTATTGACCATAGAGGACTCGTGCTTATCAGTGAACCTTCTCCAACTACAAAGAAGTGATCATAGAACTTGCGCCCATGGGAAGGATGCAATAGGGAAGAGACAAAGTAAGTATTCTGGAATCTTATCAGGTGTTTCTTCGCTGTGTAATTACTGTACTTATGTCAATTATCAAATCCTTAAAACAATACTTTAAATATTTTGAAGGTTAATAAATTCACATTCTCAATTGTCGCCAAAACGTCTTATGGTTTTTGAAATTCACACATATTTGTAATCACACTTTTCAATATATATATATATATATATATATATATATATATATATATATATATATATATATATATATATATATATATATATATATATATATATATATATATATATATATATATAAACCAATAAAATAATACAAAAAGACAAACTCCTTTTGTTCACTCATCTTGGTGTTGTACATGTAAGGTGAGTTCATTTAAACTATAAATGCAGTAGAGATAAAAATGACAGAACCGAAGGCTTCGCTTTTTCACTGCTATTATAATCAAAGCTGCACAGCAGTACCTCTCATTCGAAATGTTATTCCCTTTCCTAAGCATAAGTTATGCATTCTATCACTCGAATCTATTTACAGTAAATAACGGAGGCACTCTCTTGATAACGTCTTTACTTTGGTAACAGACCTTCAGAGACGTATCTGTTCTGACGAATGAGCATCATTTATCAAGGAATCTTGCCGCATAACTCATTTCCGAAGTGTTTTCTCACGTCCACAAATATTTTTGACTGGAGAGCGGCACAAAAAGTATTAAACGGTGTTTCTTACAGGCAGAAATTAATTATTATCATGCTACGCCGATCCCCTCGATATAAAGACGGACCAAGCAAAAACTAGGATATTTTAATTCGGGGATTTTTTGTTGCCTGCGGATACATTAATGTGCTAACAAGGGCTATTTTTAAGGTCATCCAGATTCCTTGGGGGCGTAACGAATCCGTCAGGTGTCCCAAGAACTTGGGTAATGGGGTTCATTTTATATTTTTGTTGGAAAGTTATGAATATATGAAATTATAAATATATGAAATAAAAGGAATGAAGACCCTAAATAGCGGAAAGTCATGTATTAATATAGGTAAGTATAGGTAAGTTAGTAATACATTATTATAATGGAAATCTTACAAAGTAAATTACATAGTTTAAAATTCTTTATCTAACATACATCAATTTAATTAAATATAAAAGAAAGTTTAATAAACAATTGTGTTACGTTCACTTTTAGTAATTAATTTTAGTAATTAATTAGCAACTTGAGAATCCGAGATTTACTGTAGGTATATTTGACGGATAAATTAATTTTTAAACAGTGACTACGCCTTCCCTTTAGCATGTGTTTAAAAATTCAGGTCGGCATATTACTTTTATTAGTCGATTGCATTCATCGATATTGCCACAGCGCATTTAATAGAGTCTTCGTCACAGATTAACCACAAATATCTTAGTGCATATCTGTGTCGCATTATTGTTTTGTGAGTTGGCAGTTCTGTGACGCCAGCCTGGTACGGCACATCTATGGCCTAATTTCCTGGAGCATTGACCTCGTCGCGTTTTAGCTAGACGCGTGAATGGAATACTAGTTTTTCAATGTGTTACGTGTTCAAGTGATTTTCTTGGCTTCATAACGTATTATGTACGTTCCGATATAATGGGAAAATAGAAGAAAATCATTGTTCATGTGTTAAGATTTTCAATGAATCTACACATACTAATTAGTGGGATCAAATAACTTTTAAGCAACACATTTAGGTAAGACATTTTGTTTTCTTGAAACCGCGTGTTCACATTTTATTTTTTCTACTTTGTGTTCTTTAGAGCCTGCGTTGCGTTGAACTCCCTAGAGTTGATTGAGGGACACAGCTATCTTTTCGAAGCCGTTTTCCAACTACTTAGGCTTTATTATCTTTCGGCGAGTGTATGTCATACCACCTTTTACACCATCTTTTATTGAAACATCATTTTTGAACCACCTTTAGGACCAACTTGCTGTAAGTCTATCAACCCCTGTACCGGCGTAGAGTTACAGGAGAGATCCACCTTACTGGAAGACTCGTTGCATATCACAGATAAGCCTAGTTTTAAGCATAGTTTAAAAGGGGACACACCCTGTTAGATTAACTTGATATTGCTAGTGTGTACGCTTAAGAATAGAAAATTATTACGAGCCCTCAGCTAACATTTGACAAAGTGTCTAATATGTATCCACTTGGATACTTCCGCTGTCCTGCTATCACCATTTCTAACTTTCCAATTTGTAAAGTAAACCTAGTACTAAGTATACTGCGTGTCTTCGTAGATTCGATACCCATGATAATTTGGGGACTATCTGACTTAGTTGCGCATGGTCAGTGGCGTCCACGAGTATATTATTTTTATTATCATTAAACGCTGAGCCAGCTTAGGCAAACTTCAATTGCCCAACACTCGGAGTAGTTTCCACAAACACCAAAACACTTTCACTTCGCTCGACGCGCGTTTCGCCAACCTAGTTGGCATCATCCGGAGACGATTAAAACTAATCTTAAACTACAAAATCTACCATATTTATACTATTTTCATGGTGACGTCACTAATGATGTCACCGTGTAATTTACGCGTGACTAATCACGCTTCAATGATCGGTTACTAAGCAACGCGTAAAGCGGGCTACGGTATGATATCACCGTGAAATTTACGCGTGACTAATCACGGTTCAATCATCGGTTTCTAAGCAACGCGTAAAGCGGGCTATACGGTATAGGTCCATTGTCGCTATTCATACTACTATTACATTTTACAATTTCTATGCTCTCAAATGCATCCAACTGTCTATTATTGGTCACATTTCTAACTAATCTTAAATTACTAATATCTATTCTATGATTGTTGTCAAAAGCATGTTGTGCAACACTAGACATATCTGTTCTTCCATATTTTATATGAGCCATATGCTCTTTAAATCTGATGTTAATCGATCGTCTCGTCTTCCAACATATTTTCGATCACAATCATTACAACTAATTTCGTAAATCCCAGACCTTTCATTTGGAACAATTTTATCCTTTGGATTGTCTAAAAGTTGTTGTAATTTGTTGCTCGACGAATGAATCGCTGTTATACCCACGTTTTTGAAAACCTTACTCAAACCACGAGTAAACCGGGGTTCGTACGGGATGGATACATATTTTGGAGCCTCTATATCCTTTCGAAAGGTCGTAGAATTACGAAGTGTGTCCTTAAATTTACGCTTCGTAATTAGTTTTTCAACTATATCCCTAGGATAACCATTACTCACAGCTATATCTTTAATTCATACTTTTTCTTTTTCAAACCTCTCATTACTGAGAGGGAAACTTAGTAAACGATGGACAAGAAAATTAAAACTTGCCATTTTATGTTGATAGCAGTGGTGAGAGTCATTAGGGATATATCGTACTGGTATCTTTTCTATATATATATATCAAATTCTAACCTATTGTCACTATTTTTAATCACTAATACATCTAAAAATGGAAGTTTTCCATTATTTCCTAGTTCATATGTAAATTTACAGAAGTGAAACGACTATTTAATTTGGAAATGAAGTTTTCTACATCCACAATCTTAGTGTCAAACACGGCAAAAATGTCATCCACATACCTAAGCCAAATCCTAGGAAAATACTCGAATTCTTCATTTGCTTCAGTTTCAAATCGACTCATGAAGACATTAGCAATGAAAGGCGATAAACAGTTACCCATTGCTGTTCCTTCATGTTGTTCATAAAACTTGTCATTGAAACGGAAGCAATTTTGTTTCATACAAAGTTTTGTAAGGTTTATATATTCTTCTATTACTTCTTCTCTATAGTTGTTTAATTCGAGTAATTCCTCAAGATAGTCCAAGGTCTGTGGAATTGATACACTAGGAAATAATGAACAAACATCAAAGGAAATCAAAATTTTAGACAGTCTAGACTTTTAGACAATCCAAATGATAAAATTGTTCCAAATGAAAGGTCTGGGATTTACGAAATTAGTTGTAATCATTGTGATCGAAAATATGTTGGACAAACGAGACGATCGATTAACATCAGATTTAAAGAGCATATGGCTCATCTAAAATATGGAAGAACAGATAAGTCTAGTGTTGCACAACATGCTTTTGACAACAATCATAGAATAGATATTAGTAATTTAAGATTAGTTAGAAATGTGACCAATAATAGACAGTTGGATGCATTTGAGAGCATAGAAATTGTAAAATGTAATAGTAGTATGAATAGCGACAAGGGACCTATACCGTATAGCCCGCTTTACGCGTTGCTTAGCAACCGATGATTGAACCGTGATTAGTCACGCGTAAATTTCACGGTGATCTCATACCGTAGGCCGCTTTACGCGTTGCTTAGTAACCGATCATTGAACCGTGTTTAGTCACGCGTAAATTTCACGGTGATATCATTAGTGACGTCACCATGAAAATAGTATAAATATGGTAGATTTTGTAGTTTAAGATTAGTTTTAATCGTCTCCGGATGATGCCAACTTGGTTGGCGAAACGCGCGTCGAGCGAAGTGAAAGTGTTTTGGTGTTTGTGGAAACTACTCCGAGTGTTACAGTTACATCAAAGGTTCCAGCCCTATCCAATAGTTCAATTGCCCACTTTATATCGCTGTTGAATGTACTGCAGGGGTAATAATAATTGATCTGATTGATTGATTTAATCTCACTTCTTTTGATCCTTCCTTTGAGCTGAGACATTTCATGCTCAAACTGAGGTAATTATAATAAAATTCATAAGTTGAAAAGAGATGATGTTAGTTAACATGGAACATAAAATACAGTTTATTATTTTAAGTCTCTAGCAATGAGAAATATATAGTATTAAAATAGAGTTATTAAAATATAAATATTGAACTATGTATAAATTATAATATCAACAACAGAACTGGATGTCTAGATTAAAAATACCAGGCAATCAGAATAGAACTTTAAAAGTAAATAATGGAATTGAGAAAATTAATCGAACCAAGTTTAATGATAAAATGTATATTATAAGTAGATATAACATATGCCACTCTTATTTTAATAATAATTTGTCAAATTAAAACAATGATATAAAATTATACAATTTCAAAAACGTCATCTGAAATAAATATTATAAATCGATGCCTTAAGCATGTGTTTACTTTTCACACTTGTATCCTTATATTTTGTAAGAACCTTTTTTATATGAAATTTTGTGAAGATGTCGCTAATAGTATATACTTAGTATATCTATCAGGAGATTAAAATAAAGCGGTTATAGCAATATCTAGACTTCCTGGAATAATATCCTTATTTATAATAATATGGAATTGAGGGCAGCACAGAGTAGCAACTGCATATTGTGAAACAAACGAATATATTGGTATCTCCGAAATTAAAAAAAATCAAATCCAAGTGATCTCTGAAACATCTATTATCTATTAAAATACTTCGCAACAATTCATTCTGTTTCGCCTACTATTTTTATATTGTTAATTCTATAAATACAACTATAGGGTCGAAAATCCCTCCACATCTTGCACACACTATTCCTGATATACGTTTATTCTAACATGTAAAATATTTGCCATGGATTCCAAGATCATTATCCTCAATTGTGCTCTTAGCCCGCTCGTGCTTTTGATACCGAATTAAAAGCCAGCTTTAGACGTTAATAATACACAATACACATATATGATATTTCTTGTAATAATTGTCTATAAGCCTCTTCCTAACAGATGCATTAATTGTCCTGTAAGTTCAGACAAAGCAGATATTAAGTGATTGATCCACCCATAAATAGATATCCGAAACGGCTATGCAATTGTTGTCAATTCATTATACGCTTCGTATTGTTAACGCACTCAAAGCATCTTTATGGCTCCACATGTGAGGCCCAGATAAGAGGAGAGCGCATTTCGAAACAATAAAGTCACATGGCTCGCTCCATTGTTGCCGGGAAAAAGCCACTGTCAGCAGTGCTTCAAATTACGGTTTATCTTAATTGTCCACTAACCCAGCAATTGGCCAACAATCACATACAACTCTTTTATATACGTCTCTCCGAAAAAGTTATTGCCGATAAAATGACTCCAGTTGGTGTAGTCAGTTCATATATTCGCTTTTTGTGGGCTCTGAATTGGCCCGGTTGACAAAGCGATCTTATCATGGATACAGAATTAGAAGAGAGTAATGCTGATCATATTTGTATAGACTATTTTTTGTTTTTATGTTACATCCGAGGAGAATAAGCAACTTTCCGACCTATAAAAGGAACTAAATATTATTACAGATATTTATGATACAAAAGTACATCATGTTTAAGGCATGCATTTATAATGTCAGTTTTTTTTAGATGATTAGCCGTCAGAATCTTAGTATTGTTAAAATTACTTTAGCAAGTTTAATTTTTCATACTTGTCAGTATCACTTGTCAATTTTAACTACATGAATCTCACTGATAAAATTTATGTGATGCTTTATGTATATGTGACAAATATATTGTAAGTTGATATTTTCAGAACAAGAAAGAAGATTCTAATATTTACACGATGCTTATTTTATAATTATTGGAGAAATTCATGAAAAGTTTATAGGCTTAATATCTATACCTACGAAATCCTACTATAACTTAATACTATTAATATGAGACGGAGTCGTCTATAAACCTAAAATTACAATGATTATTTTTATTACTTTTGTCAACAGAGTTAATCATCTTATGACACTGGTCACTTTTTTATTTACCGCACATTTCACTACAGTGGCGTGGTGTCATCTAGCGGCAATCCATTGCACTGATGTAGGAATGCTGTATGGATACTGTTGAATCTGCTTGACGTGGTTTGTTATTTACCCCAATTTTCCTTCACCCGAACTATTTTTTTACAAATACTTGTTTGCACTTTCAGGATGTTTGTAACTTGTCCTTACCCTCGTTGCAAAATTGATGAAATTTACAAAATTGAAATCCGTGGCTATTTCTAGAATGCCATAGCTCGTCTTTTTTCTCCTTGTTATTTGTTGCTCCTCCTTTTAAAACAAAACAATTTTTAAGTTATCTGCTTCTTTCTGGTAATGATATTCGCGATATACTGTTGCCAATCACGTTTATTTTTAAATTTTACCTTTTATAATTGCATTCATATTTACTATATTTAAAGCAACACATATTATTATTTTACCGTCTGAACACATGTTTACCGTTAATTTCAATTTCTGACGTCTAATATTACTTTCGCTCTTGCACGGTCATTCAACAATTTTTCAGTTCAAACAGATTTTTCTGGAGATTCTTAATTTAGTTACAACGATATTATGGCTGGACCAATCAGACGTGTTGCTATGCGAGGTTTAGCTATACTCTGTCTTGGTTGTAGTAGACACTTGTTTGCTTGCCCATATTTATACTGTGCTGTTCGTTATATGTTCTTTGTATGGCATCTGTATGTAGTGCCATAACGACCACACGTGCTCTCAATATCTTATTTGTTATATTTATTATTTGTTATTGTATATAAAGTAAAACTAGTTCACGCGGTGTAAACATACCCAGTAAAATTGCCAGCTAAGACATTTTTCGGATCAAGGCCGACTTCATACAATTAGTGTAAATACCTAAGTACCGACCTAGTCAACATTATATAAGGCGGTAACTAGGTCACCCAACAGAATTCATTCCAAGACATTCGCACATACTGCATGTCTACAGTCTGTGCTGTGTCATTATTTAATCCAATGTCAATACCGAATAAACGTTATTAATTGTTCCTGGCGAGTTTCATTCGAATGCCATTACGGCATTACATGTATCTTACGGAACTCAAATTCTTAGAATACACAAACCTAATGTCTACTATTTATATATGTCCTATTTGAACATATTATATATAAAAGCCTTAGGCATACAGTTATCCAGAAGATGTTAAACTTTAAAATGCATAAAATCTTGTAGAAATCTATTGAAATCAACTACTTTCTTAACACGTGCTAGGGAATATTGAATTACATATACAATAGAATTCTGAGGCATTCAAAGAGGGAGTGATACAAAAACTGTATGTTCCGTCAAAAACTGATGTCATAAAACGTAACTGCAAGTGTTGGAGTATTAATATTTTAAATTGAAGTATAAATGATCAATGAAACAGGTCGTACACTCTGAAGATCCTCAATGAAGGCGAAAGAACTCGTACAACTTCTAAGTGGTTGTTTCCCTGTGTATATCCAGATATAGGACTGGTAAGTGTATATTTCTTCTTATTATTCGTCAATTTGCTTATTTCTCTATGTAATGAAATGCTACAAACCCAAGATTACTTTTCACAAAACAAATATGAATACCAAAGAACTTCAGAGCTAATATATATATATATATATATATATATATATATATATATATATATATATATATATATATATATATATATATATATTGCCACAGATACGAAATATTAGAATAGTGATTAGTGATACAGTGTAAGACATACCAAGCACATTTTTTTGTTCTATCATGATAGCAGTCATGATCAAGTAGGTTCATATTATGATGTTGACTCGTGACGGAACAAAATATGCATTTGCTTAAAAATATCATAATATCAATAATATGGTACATGTAATAATCAATAGCGTGCTTTTTTTGGCGTATTGATGCTGACACCGAATATGATAGAAATAGCAATAGCCATTTCAGTGGAACGGTAAAACTTATTAATAAACTAACGGTATTTCGCTGCTTTAAAAGGCAATAAGTCAACATTATTCAACGTATCCACCGGAGCAAAAGTAATCATTTATTCGTCCGTCCTATGTAACGCAAATAACCTTTTATTATGTAAATAGCCACGCACGACGAGACGAATAAATCAGAGAAAAGTTATGTCGGCAGCGACACATGAGTTTGTTAAATGACGCTTAAAAGCGAATTTAGCCGAGACCCCGGCTAAATCTTGCAGCCCCTCGGTAATTAACCGGCAAAGGGAGAAGCTCGCAATTAGACGGAATAAATTAATTTAATTAAATACCCGCTAAGCTCTTCGGATCGGGGGCTTAATCATGTGTAAAAACTATAAAAACAAACGGGATACGCTGCAGATACCCGTTCGTTCAAGAATGAGGTCGGAGAGTTACAAGGGTATAAAAAATAAATCTTCCCTAACAATTTAGCTCACGAGCAGTCCAAATTAATTTTCATGGAAGTCAGCAGAGAGCTGTGTGAAAAAGGCAATAAAGGAGACAATAAAACATGGAACATAGGCGCCGCCGGAAGAGGAAAAAGAACCGGTTTTCTGATTCTTGTTTCTATCTGAAATTATAACCAACCACTATCAGCATAATGCAGTCATATCAAGTGCAAAAATGGGTTAAGTTAAGGTGAAAAAAGTCAGTTCAAAGTCTCATAGAATCTTGTGTATGCCAGTCAAGATATTAAAGGTCAAAGGTAGCAAAAGCTATTATTTTTGTAAATATATTAACCCTTTGTTCTAAGTAACATTTGGAGTAATTAGAGAAGTTGTACCGCATAAAATTCTCCACAAATTTGATCTGAGACTATATTTGTTACAATTAACCGTTCTTGAGATTGAGCGCGAGTAGTGGGGAGCGCCTGGACATATGTATGATAACGCTAGGTTGCCTGTGCAATAAAATAAAGGCTAGTTTTCATTATTTATATCGTGCGCGTATAATAGTGCTCTAGTCGCCAGAACCACCCATATGTAGTTTTACATAAAATTATATTAGAAAACCGTATTCCCGTTGTCACCAGACCTATCGCGTTTCTGTCGTGCTGCTATCGTGTCATAACCGTCTGCCATCAATCGTTTGTGGAGGCGAATCGAGACAGGCGATGGAAGCACGACACGAGCACGATATTCATATTACACAGTTCGGCTATCAATGCTTGGTGACGAAAGCATCCGTACAACGATATGCACCGTGAGACGGCGTGAGACGGCATGGTAGTGAGTGATGCACCATGGATGGAGAACTATGTATTCTCGTGCAAAACCACTTATGATTTATCACAAACATGATTTATCCTATAAAGATTACGTCAATCAGGTGGTGAAAGACTACATCTAGGTGGTCAACTGGGAATAACTTGTAAGTATTGTCATTATTGTTATTAACAGAGGACGCCGGCCATAACTGAAGAACTGTTTGACATAGAAAATTAGTTAAAAAAATCTATGACAAAAGTGGATCAGAGAAATGGCTGGAAATTATTTTCAAGTTTGTAACATCACCGCTAGAGGGCATTATAGTCAAGTTACATTAGAAAAATTAAATAAGTATCTACTTAATTTGCTATGATGAGGCATATTGAAAATATGTTCTTGTTAATGTTCGTAAAATTTTGAATAACTTTGGTCTTAAAATGTTTTTCATGGCTCTGAAAATTAAGTAGTGGGGGGAAGGTAAACATTTGGAAAGAAAAATGGCAATTACCGCGGTTTGGTTTAACAGAATCAAACGAATTTGGTTTCATTGGATTTAAGATTTTTTTACTTTGTCATTGCTATGATAAAATGTGCCAATTTAATTGTTGCCGCGGAAGCTAGGTGGCGCTGTTTGAAATACAAACAAAGTTTTCGTTTTTTCTCCGAGATTTCATATGGAAACATATGTTTCCATATGTTCTCACATAGGCACATAGAGAATAGAAATTGCAAGAAACCAGTGAATACCGCTACTGGATATCTCATTTCTACCCGGAGATATTAAAATTTATTTTTACTTTAAAAAAGTATTATACCGATTACTCATAGTGGTCAGGAATGGTGAAAATGAGTAAGTATAAGGCTAGAAATATTTATTTATCAATTACTTATATGTATTGCATTGTAGGCAATTGATAGAAACTATTTAAGATTTGTTTTCATAATTCTCTATACAATGCTCCAGTCTATCACGTGTTACTTGCACGGTAGAATCCACTTCCGCAGCGGATATACTGTGGATTGCATTGTCTATTCTAAAAACCATATCTTCCCTTATCGGTGGTTGTTCTTGAAACATTAAATACGACACCAAAAAGAACATCGTCTTTCATACGACACCAAAAATAAAAAAAATATAGACAGGTAAGGTCAGGCGACCTAGCGAACCATGGAAATAAACTCCCTCTTCCAATCCACTTGTAAGGAAATGTTGTAAAATATCTGGACCCAACATTTCCTGCCTCTTCCAATCCACTTTTAAGGAAATGTTGTAAAATATCTGTACTGGTGAATATTCTTTCGTGTAACTCTTCTACACTGTTAACTGATAAGCATAAACAATAGCATAAACAATACTTTACATATGAAAGGATATATTATAAAAGATTGTCATGAACCATATTCCATATAGAGCTCTGAGAGACGTTTAACTGCATCGATATTTGTCTAATTATAGTTTGGCAATTGTCTTCAAAATATGTCAGTACTGTTTCCTCAAAATCAATAATACTAACATAAGGTTTATGGTCATTTCCCTCGCGATTAGGCTATTCTTGAAGTTTCTGGAAGTCTTCTTTCTACTACTGAGAAAGTCTGTCTGCGGGATACTGGGCGATACTGGGTTGCCTCTGGTGGTACTTTCTTCTTGCTGCAGCACAGTTTTTTCGATAGAAGAATACTTGTAGAATGTCAACATGTTTTATCATTAGTAACTTTTTGCCACAGCTCTTCCCAAATTACAGTAAAAAATTTAATTTTTAAGAATCAAATCTAAGGAAGCACTCACAAAAGTCACAAAATAACAAAAATTAGCATTCCAGTTGCCTACTTGAATATTTCTTAGTTATAATCGTGTCAGGTGTTCTTCTATTGATAATACATTTATTGATAATACATTATTTTTTTGTTTACATGCTGGAAACATCTGCCTTTAAACAGATATTATCCAGACATGGAATAAAAAATAGAGCCCCCGTGCCATTATTTTAAACAAAGTATGACGTATTTGAGTAAAATAACATGTAGAACATGCAGAACCAAGTTCATTATCGACTCTTGTAATTTTTTTTTTAATAGAAAACGCCCTATGGACGTTGAACATTGTAACTAGATGAAATCTATTTAACAATGTTTTCCTAATAACTAGACTTTAGCTGTTCAGTAGATAAATATCCAGTGAAACACTCCACATAACACTAATCACTTGGTTCATGTGATAGACATATCATGCTTAGAATTCTAGTCACTTTCACTGTCACTACACTAATTCGAACGGTTTTAGTCTCTTTAGCCGTCGAACAAGTCCGTTGTTGTCGAGTAGTGACATCACTTCGACGTTTTCGTGGTTTTCTAGCCTCTTCTGATGTTTGCCTGCAAACCTCTTAACCTCATCTTCAACTATAGGCATACTCAGGTCACGATGGATGTCTTCTCTTGTAAAATAGAAACTTCTATGGTATAATAAATTAGTACCAGGGTCATCGTTAACATTATTTCGATCCTTTTACATCTTTTCAGTAATATATAAAAACATACAACAGATAAAAAATGGAAATATTTGTATATCCACCTGTCAAATATTTAGACAGAAAATTTTCATCCGTGCTATTTTCCCCAAAGTGCTTACTTCTCGAGTTATTTGGATGTATCAGGTTACAAAAATTACCGGGTATATATATATATATATATATATATATATATATATATATATATATATATATATATATATATATATATATATATATATATATATATATATATATATATTTGATCTAAAGTTATTGAAGTAAAATGATAAGAGGAAAGAGGCTGTAGTAAGAAACTTATCAGCTATAAATCCATGTCCACAATCCTCCTAGAGCGTATATCTTGCCTGCGCCTTAAAAAAAATAGTATCCACAATTTCCAACTGCTGGAGGCTTCATATTTTTCAGTTACCCCGACAGAAATAAATGCGATTCACTCTCGTAGCGCCTATGTTTCTGGCTTAATGTTACCATTCCTCGCGCCATCCGCTTGCTTTAATAAAATTCTTTTAAGGCAGTTAAACGTCACTTACAAACTTGCTCTTGCGGTTTATAGTTCTTCAGTCCGCTGAAACGTTGACGTGGTCATTAGCTTAGATAGTAGCGGAGTTTAAGGCCAGTTGGGGGAAAAGGAGAAAAAAAGCGACATATAAAATTATACGGTTCGGACTATTAAACGGGTAATTAGTAGATTAATATAATTATAGAAGTTGCAGAGGTAATAAAATCAGGAAATATCCAGACGTTTTAATTTTAACCCGCAGCTATCCAAAGAAAATGTTATTAAACTTCGTCGAGTAAATAAGGATTTATTTCCACCATTAAGAAGTTTAAATTGACATGGGAACATTTGATGACGCGAAAGAAACTCGAGTGTATCGACAAACGATACATTCGACTATTTGGCTTATATTCAAGCACAATTAAGACTACTTGAGTTATTCGTATTTGTAGCGGAAAGCTGCATGTCTTTCAATTGGATCAAATTTAGTGTTTGCCCTAAAGTCTCTCTGAGGAATAGTTGGAGTGGACGTCTGCAAATTGTAGGGAAATAAAAGCGCTGTAAATCTTTAAAAATGCTAACCATAAAGTAATCTACTTTATAGGGTCCAACGGTTTTCCCAGTATTGATCCTTCCTCATATTTGCTATACCCATCTTAAGAAAACACAGTATGTATGTTGATAATTAACAATATACTTAAGTGAAATATACAGTGTTTCCACGGATGTGGTTGAAATGAGGGAATCTTTTTTATATTTTATTTTAAGGAAAAACAGTTTTCACAAAAAAATTTGTTTGTGTTTAAACCCATAAAAATGTACTTTAATTTGAGTTTACATATACAGGGTATCCCTTACTATCAGGTAAGTAAAAATGAGATAACTTCTTAGCGCAAAATTTATGAAAACCTTTTGTTGTTATTTATTTAAAATGTTTACCTTGTCGTATAAGGTGGTTATTTGAATCAAATTATATAATAGTGAAAACGAGAGATTAATTGCCGATCTTTTTTCTAAATAATTTGTTTACTCATATTTTACTACAACTGAATAAATTTAAATTATATTGCGATGTAAAAAAATCCATGTAGGTACAAACGCAAAAATCGTGGTTTGCTATCGACTGAATAGGAAGTAAGAGAAATGCAACTGGATTAAAAAAACGGATAAGTTACCTTACTATAGAACTACTATATTAAATACTATATTAAATATTATATTAAACTATATTAAACGTCGCGTCAGTTAATAACCGATAAATGTCATACTTAATTTTTATTTATGTCAAAATTAAAAATTTATCAGCATGGCTTGATTTGGCAATATGTAAATTTTAGCATTATTCTATTCTTTAAATTGTCTTACCATCGAGGCATCTACCATTCGTGCTTATATCTTCCGCCTAATGTTTTTTTGTTTGTTTTCTCGTACTTACTTTCGTCTGTAATTTAACTCCAGCTATCCAATAAAATCGCTTGAGCTACGCTCTCGTGATTTTATTGCATCAGCTGTCGTTAAATAGCCACGACAGTAAGCACTCGAAAAGAAACATAAAAAATATCCGGCTAAATCTGATCTTTTATGGTATTACCTTCGATGAAAATATAAATTATTTAATAAAATTAATAAAGCAACTATTATTCAATATTCTCGCTAACATCCACATTTTTTTCAGCTTTTCTCATAAACTCGCCGTACACTTTGCGTATTACAGTAGGCCTATTAATTTATCTGATTATATCTCTTGACAACCGGCCGATGTACCGGCCGCAAGACGGTTGCCCAGCACGAGGTAACACGACTGGTAAGGCAGTGGTTGAATGAAGCGCGCCAATATCCTTGGCTATAGATGTGACCTCGATAAGAGGGGGCGGAGCGGTACCATAGCTCTTTACCCCTAATATCTATGTAGGCCGAGACCGCCTCGTAAGGGGTAAGCCGCGCGTTTCACGTGACCCTCCCCACAAATGTGATCAGTCTCACGTGAAATTACGCAGCCTCCCCCGGTCCTGGCTGATGGGCCCCACCGGCAGAGCCTTGCTTCTGGCGCTCTTGACTTTCTTCGCCGGTGTGTATTACCCCCGGGGGTGTCATGTCGGGTGGTTGAATGAAGGCTTCCACTCTAAAGGCAGATGGGTTGGAATATACGGTCCAATTGTATGGCCTACTAAGCCGCGTGACCTATCACTTATGGACTTCTTTTTATGAGGCATTTTGAAGTAAAATGACGCTGATAGCCTTCCACACAATTAAAATATTACCAACCTACTCTACCACTCTACCCTACTCTACCTACTCTAACCGGCATTATACTAGCCTGATCAAATGGTAGTCTTTTGGTAACATGAGTCAGGAAGAAGGTTTCTCAATGAAATTTTTTTTGTGGTGCTGAACACGAATCTGAAGTTTGTTGCCTCGTAGCAGTACCGACCCAGGTCGGAAAACGCAAAAAAACAAGTTTAAAACTTCAAGTTTTCCGATCATATGTTGCAAACAACTCATCATATGGAAAATATAACTGTGTTCAAAGTTGAATAGCATTCAATTCTGCATCGAATGACTTTCCTAACTTCCAAATTGCACCGATTTATAAGATCGCCATTATCACTTGAAAAAAAAGAAATTTTTGCAACTTTTGTGGAAACTACAATAAACTCAGTTCGATGAGCAACGACCTCGATGAGCAAGAGGATGACCCTCCGTTTGCTGCACCACTGTCAGATGCAGGTGAGACTTCAGAAGGCAATTTATGCGTTATTTTATGCCATAATAACTGGATGGCATTGATTTCAGTTAAAGAACAGCCATCACATTTAGAGAGAAAATGGAGAAATGATCAGTATATGCATATATATTAATCCAAATTTCGGTGCTGAGTAAACGCAAAATTTGATGCTTTATAAATTTTATTCTATGAGTTCTTCACGTAGAGTTGCTGTCTTAAAATCGTCTAAATACGTCTAAATACGTAAGAGTTTATTGCAGTTTTCAGGAAAATTGGTAAAAATTGCCTTTTTTCCACTGACAATGGCGACCTTATAAATCGGTCTATTTTTGAAGTTAGGCAGGTTATTCGACGCAGAATTTAATGCTCATCAAAGAATACAATAAAATTTTCCGCACGTTGCTTCGTTTGCAACATATGAGCGGAAAAACTCCGAAAATTTCACAAAAACATATAACTCCATTGAGAAACCTTCTACCGGAGTCATGTTACGAAACAGGCACTTTTGAACACCATTTGATCAGGCTATACGGCGAGTTTATGAGAAGAGCTGAAAAATGTGTGGATATCAATTACTCTCAAATTAAACTCAAATTAAAATACATTTTTATCGATTTAAACACAAGCAGATATTTTGTGAAGAATACTTTTTTTTCGTAAAATGACAATAAAAAAGTTTTCTCTCTTCAACCACATCCGTGAACACACTGTATGTATATTTCGTTCATATGGAACATTTTTCGTCTGGCTCTTATATTGTTCTGGAGAATTTCATCTCCGTCGAAATATAGTTTTGCGCCTTTTTAGTATTTCCCTTAGTTCATAAGGCAACTAGTAACTTCTTATAATTTAGACATAAAATACGCCTGCGGCATGGTATCGGTTCATTCTCTTGTTTATTTCTCGTTAATGTAAATACCTGCTAATATTTCTCGATGTGATGCTGCGGGTTTTATTTATTACGTTCACCGGAGGATTAGCGAAAACAGATAACAGACATGGTGCCTTAGCAGCTATGGTTTATGTATGTTTAACGCTATATTTACGGGCTTTTATATTGATAATGGGCTATAAATTACTATTTACTCCATAATTATTAATAAAACTGCAACATGTATTGAATCTCGTGCAGATTTATTAGACTAAGAATTATGTATATATATATTATCTAATGCTCTAATATACAGGGCGAATTTGCTCATATTTAAGCTGTTAAGCTTAATTTTTAAAATATTGACAAAACTTTACAATTCATTATAACAATAGATACTATAAACACTTCAGGAATGCACACCCACCTACTAAAACAAGATCACAAAAAAAATATTATTATAAAAATTATTTAATTTACTAAAAGAAAGGCAAATTAAATAACACTTTGACACAATAAAAAATAAAATATGCGTTTACACTTACAAGTTTTTCGAATTAAAGTTTAATATTAGAAATTGATTCTCGATTTTTTTTCTATATTTAGCTGAGATCTATATTTTGTCTTTAAAGCAGCTATCACAGAAAATCCGGTTTCACAAATGTAGGATGTTGAAAATTGTAATATTCTATGAAATTACTTGTTTTCAGTGCAGACAACTGATCCCTGCCTTAAATTCAAAGTGTGATTTGTTTCTAAATTGTCTTTTGATTTCTTGACGTAAAGTCTTTGAAGATTTATTTTTCGGTAGTTGAGAGACTATTTGGGTGTATATTGAAATGGGTCCCTAGCCCAATTGTAAGTTGCTACAAAGTTGTCGTCAGCAAGATTTTTTTTAGATATTTTTTTAAATTTTTTGCTAGCATGATTTTCTATGGTTACAGAAACAAATTTTACATGTTCTTAAGCCGTGTAAATTTTAGTACATTCATCAATATTTTAAAACAAGTCTTTTTTGCTTTAAATTTCCGGTACACAACTCCAATTTGCTACAAAAAGCATTAATTTTATCACTCGCATCCAACATATGTGTGTTTGCTCTCTGGAGTTGAATATTTAAGGTGTTTAGTTCGAATATATCGACCAAGTAGCTCAATTTAATTACAAATAAATCATCATTAATTTTTGCATATTTAAATTTATAAACACGTTGCAAGAATTTCCCACGTGATAGCTATCTTACCTCGAAATAAAATTGCAACCATGTCATAATAAGGTAAAGAAAATAATCTTTATCTGAGGTCATATTTTTGAGGATCATATTTACATAATTTACTACCGTTACAACCGTCACGTCGTTAATACAATATTCAGACCAGATCTCAATTCTTTGGAAGCCAGAGCTTCTCTGTGGATCATGCAAGGTATCCCTGTTCAGACACACTGTTCTGTTTAACAAATGCTTGTAGACTTTGGAATCTGCCAGACATTGTACGAGCACCATCGGTAGATATTCCGACGCAACTTCTCCATTCTATGTGTGTCTCGTTTACAAGATGATCGATGATAGCAAA
Source organism: Tetropium fuscum (assembly GCA_964058915.1). Taxonomy (NCBI): domain Eukaryota; kingdom Metazoa; phylum Arthropoda; class Insecta; order Coleoptera; family Cerambycidae; genus Tetropium; species Tetropium fuscum. The sequence goes on along the minus strand of CAXKVY010000117.1, from coordinate 9,404 downwards.
TGGTATGTGTTACTTGATAAAAGCAAATGCTGTACATCTTCAGCTATAACACCAATTCGACGGGTGTCATTTGATAGATGTATGAACTGCAACTGCAATTGTTTGAGGCTTTTCACATCTAACTCTTTTATATGAAAGAGACAAGTATTTAAAAAATATATTTTTGCTTTTCATATATATAAAAGCGGGGGTCCTACACACTCTGCTGCATCCCGCATTTCGATCGCCATCTGTCTTTATTTTTCCGTTCTTCCTCGTCAATCGCTCTATCTTACATTGTCTGTATTATTCCATTTATCCATGTCAACACTGGTCCTCTTCTCTTTCTTCTATTTGCTGGAACATACTTTTCCTCCTCAACCTCATTACGTGTCCGTACCACAGAAGTTATCCTGTTTATATCCTGTCTATAGTCGTATATGTTCTTTTTACGCGCCTTCTAATTTCTTGATTCGGTATACGCTCTAGAATGGATCCATCTCTACTGTCTCCACTCTTCTCCTATTTCTGTCCGATAGCTTTTTGCTTTTCATATGATTTTAATTCTAATTCAAAGAATTATCGGGGTTTGTTAAGAAGCCTTTCCAATTATCGTTTAAGTTTATTGGGCTTCATGCTGTCTGCCGCCAAAATTTTGGTCAAATAACACATAGGATGCCTTTCTTCTTCATTTACTCCAGGGTAGGTAAAGCCAAAATTTAAGTACTCTTGACAATATTTCAATGATTTTACCTTCGAGGCGATGCTCGTCTCTGAACTTGATGCTTCACTATCGTATAATGCTTGCTTACGCCCGGAGAATGACGAGGGGGCGCCATGAGAATTGTGATTTAGGCTTTGTGATAGTTTGGCAGACCATGACCAAAATCCTCTGTTATCCCCTAATATTCAAATTAAAGTCTATACGTGAAGATATAATGTGAAGATATAAGGTTATATCGTGAAGATATACTTCTAGAAGAGATAGAGACTTTATACGTATTCTAGCTCTGAAGCTATGCCACAATTAAGGGCACTTCCAATTTTGTCTGTCTCTCTGGAGCGATTAGCCGGACGTATAGCTAGGGTTAGCCTCAGCACCAGTTAGGTCTTAGGAAGAAAACGATTTATTTTGGAAACATTCCGTTTTTCAAGTTTTGTTATGTGTATGCATCCATTATTTAGTTCATTTAATTCTTTTTATATTACTCATACTCAAGATGTAATTAAATTAGTTCAATTTTAAATTTTGTTAGTTATTCTACCTTCTCTCTGGCGCTCAAATTTACATAAAATATTGTTCGTGTTCTTCCGTCATTCCTTCCCCTCAGTCTGCAGTTGCATTCTCTCACGCCCTATGCACCGGCATATTTCTGTCTGGCATACTCCCCGTCCAAAGCCACGACTTTCCATCGAACAATTACACAGGGCCAATTTATCAAAATACTTGCGAGAGCTTCTTGCTACCAACAACGAACTGGAACCTGCTGAATGTTGAGGTAATCTGCTCTATTCAGCAAACTTTCATACGTGATGCACATACCGATGGTCGCATTTGCGAGACGCGCTGATACGGGGGCCCCATTTAAAACTTCTAGTGGTGTTTGCAGTCGTTTGATAGATGGGGCGTGATAATTACACCATACCTGGAATAACATCTGATATGCTTATGCTATGGAAAAAGCCATCCGGATTAAAATATACTCGATTTACGCGAGGGGCTTGCCTGTTTACTTATAACAGCTGCTAGACATTGGTGGCGACTAAGACTTTTATTTTTACTTTCATATTATACGTTTACTTGAAACAATTTTTACACTCGAATTAAAAAAATATGCACAATACGGGGTCCCATTTAAAACTTCTAGTGGTGTTTGCAGTCGTTTGATAGATGGGGCGTGATAATTACACCATACCTGGAATAACATCTCACATGCTTATGCTATGGAAAAAGCCATCCGGATTAAAATATACTGGATTTACGCGAGGGGCTTGCCTGTTTACTTATAACAGCTGCTAGACATTGGTGGCGACTAAGACTTTTATTTTTACTTCCATATTATATGTTTACTTGATACAATTTTTACACTCGAATTAAAAAAATATGCACAATCTAATTTAATCAAAAATATGCATTTGAGTAAAATTTTCCGTCTCAAAGCTTGAGTAATATTCCACTTTCTCCTTTATTGATCAGACATCTTGTATGGTACATTTACGCCACCACGTCACATTTTCACCTTAAATAAGGCTTGCAGTTTCTTGTTCTACTTCTTGTTTCCATGTACTTATGCCAGTTAGCTGCCGATTTAATTCTTTTCAGCTCCCTCTTCGATTTTCGATGTTAACGCATTATCGTTGAAAAATCCAATCGCAGGTTCCTTTGGTGTCGTCTAAGGCAACCTCGATATCCTTTGTAGGATGGCGCTACAGGTTCCAATTGGTATAAAAAGTTTTTTCTTGAACGATTAAAAACAACTGATATAGGGAAGAGATTCTTGGTTGTGTAAACTTATATAGCGGGAATACACGTGAAGAGATTTTTCGAGGGTTTAATATTTGTACCGGTGCTATTATTTTTACGAGTTGAAGCACTCATCCTTTCAAATAAAGGGATTAGTAGCCATGACATATTTTGGACGTTCCAGTTTTGCCGCGTATTGTCTCTCTTTCGGAGAAGCGCTTCTTAGGTTCTCGAATTCCAGCCGCTTCAGCGAGATATATCACCAAAAATATAATAGTCCTAAAATTAATAAATGCGCATTAAAAGAGGTGCAATGTTCACTACACCGTCTAGATTCGTTGGACGAAAAGAGAACAATTGTCTACCACTATGAGCATGTATGAAAATGCATATTATACATAATCATGAAATTGCCGATATTTGATGTATAATTAGGTTAATCCCTTAGATTCCATATTTAATATTTAATATTGGAAATAATAAAGTTTCGTATAATTTATCTTAGTATTATCTGATTACTGGTATAATATCCTTTTCCATAAACGTAAATTACTAGATGTTTTAGGAGCAAACAAGAACGTATGTCTTCTGAATATGATTTGTGGAGGTTTTTTTGCATACTACATATATGTGAACATGTTACAGGTAAATTTACTGAACTGCCCAACTACAACATTCTGCTATTATTTATATAATTTCATATTTAGTATTCCTTTAAATCCCCCATTGCCATCGTTCTTTAGACAGTACCATTAATAACCAACGAACCCTTCTAAAACGCCAACTTATTTGCTTAAATTTATCCCCTTTTAAACCATGGAGCTATGTAAATGAGTTACTTAAAATAATTGTGTTTGGTATAGGTGAATATCCGTTATTGCTTGAGAAATTTATGGCTTGTCATTTTCCATAGTGGGGATTCAGATGACTTCCGGGATTACTGATGTAATAATATTAATTAATTAGCGACGAATTATCTTCAAATCTATGCCACAACATTATATCCGAACAATTTAATGAATAATTAATTGTCTTTCTATCAATAAGGATACAAAAAACTTAAAATTTATCTACTCAAAGGAATACTGAGAATTATACTGTGATATTACTTGATCAGTAAACCAATTTAGGCTACAGTGGCGCCCATAATATTTTTTGGCTTTTAATTTAAAAATCCATTTACTTTAAAAATTATAATAAAATTATAATTATAATTCAAAACAAATTAGAACCCCGACCACTCTCCAGACATCAGAGCTGTCGTCCGCATAGCATGTTTTCTTAGTTAGGACATTAAGCATTGTTCCAAATAAAAAATCTCTTAATTTTATGAACCAAGGATACTATAGAAATTAAGACTGTTCTGAAATTTGTACGAACTGCGATAATTTATATTAACCTCAAATTCAATGGTGTTGTGTATTATCTTCTAGAAGTTATTTATTTTGAACCTATAATTTTTTATTATTCAGGACAAAAACATTAACATAAATATTGATTTACGTATGTACGTAATCAATTATTGCAAAAAATAATGTACCTAAACATGTTCAAAATGCTACAAGAATTGAAAATAAATACAAATATATTTGCTACTATATATGCAGCCGCAAAATGCAAGCATAATAATGCTGTTATTCAATATTCAATATTAAACAATATAATTATTAATCATCACTGATTATTATATATACATATTAACAATGTTACCTATGTGTGTTGTCTTGGGTGTGAGGAATACATTTAATATGATCATATGGTGTAATATTACTAAATATAACCAGCAGCTCTGACGTATCGAAGTATAACTCTAAATATGAGCGTGCATCGAAGGTGCTGCTAATTTGAAATCCACGAAATCATAATTATAATATTTTTGGAAACGGAACGTGAACTGTACAGCTTTTATATTACCACAGACATACATGTGATAACTTTATGATGTAGGTCAAATCGACGCCATAAAATTCCCGAAATATTTGAGGTATTAGACTAAATAATAATAATATGTTTATTAGTATTAAGGGACCGCCTAGCCGCGAGACTTGACCGGTAATATTTCTTGAATGGGTGGCCTAGGCAGGCTTGGGGATGGGCTGTGGCACTCCAACTGAGACCTGGAAACGCTCAACATCTGCCGAAGGCGCGTGGTCCCAGATAAATTGTAATGAGAACAGACTAATAAATCTCGATAACTCAGAACCATGCTATCATACAAAAAAATTTAAAGAGACTTTGCCACCAAGCCACTCGTAATAAATAGGAAAAGTACTCAAGTAAATCAGTTTTATGAAAATTATCACGAATTACCACGAATAAAATTCAAACCAGCACAAATAAAATAAAATTTAATAACGAGGAGAATTCGGTAGGAAAAGTCAAACTTATTTGAGCTTTAAGTATACAAACGATTTAAATGTTATTTCATCAGATATTTTTGCTGTAAAAAATATCCTCTGTAATCAGATTATCCTGCCTCAAGGAGGAGAGACAATTTCCGGAAATCGCCTATGTTGCTATGGTAACCATACAATTTTTATTTCTTCTTAAAATTTTAAATTCCGTTTGTGTTACAATTCTTTAATTATCCTTTAAATAACATTTATCTGTTTGTATTTTCTTAGCTGCACCTTGATAGTACTGGATCATTAAGATCTTTATCAGGACTCAATTCAGTAGAGAAATTTAGCAGAGACACTTGCATTCATAAATGATTATATACAACTTACCAAAATGTACTAACCTTTTTATTACAAATAATTTAATAAGAAATTTTTCTTTTACCTTTTTAAAAGTTTATTAATAAGAAAACATACATTTAAATAGAAGAATAAAGGTTTCTTAAACTACAACTTTTTATTAAAATACCTATCGTAATTTATGTATTGAACCAACTATATCTACAATCCAGCCCTATCCAGTATATCTACAATGTTTTTATTTCTTCTTAAAATTTTAAATTCGCGTTTATATTACAATCCTCTAGTGCTGTAGTATAGGCATACCACAATATACGTATAGTTATAATTGGCTGTATATTCTTATTAAAACCTTGATATACTTATACCGACAATATAGATCACCATACTATAAATCATGTAGAATAATTTCAGAAAACATTATTAAAACTTAAATTTATTCGGCAAAGCCGATAATATAGATCATTCTGTAGATCTCTATAATATACGCATTTCAGAAATTCAGAAACATGGCTTCCCTGATGAAAGTTTTGAAATTTTGTGTAAAGTTAGTTGATGTATCTATTAACTTGAACTCTTATTTTCATCAAATTGATGCTGGTAAGTATTTATATGTCTCTATTTTGTTGTAGAAACATTTTACTCTAGTAAACTTCAGCTATTTATTATTAATATGATCAGATTGTAGATACAGCACAGTCGACCCTTGTAGGATAAGGGTCAACTGCTGGTGATACAAAAATTTCAAGATCTAAGATGGCGTATCTAAGATGGCGATCAAAAACTTGTGTAATTTACGTAGAATCTGTTTAATTTAGACAACCTGGCTAAGAGGCGGAGGAATGTGGCGACCATGCCGTTCTCTATTTAGGCTCAAAGCTCTGCGCTGTTGGTCAAGCATACGTGGTCTTAAGTAAAGTTAAATCACTAGATGGTCGCCTTTCGCCTTATTGAAGAACTAGACTGTACTAAATTAACAGACAAATGACCATGCAACAATGGCGCATGAAATGGAATGAACAGACTTAGAAACACGTCCAGCAATAACTAAAAGATAAAAATTAATTTAGGGTAAAAACAAGCTATTTTAAAACAAGCTCTGATTTAAATGCTCTAAAAAGAAGAAAATAAACTTTAAATCAAGTTAAGGCAATCAATTTATTACATTACACAATTTATATGATATAAAATCTTGTCGCGAGGGTTACCTGTGTACAAAAGAAACAAGAATACAAAATATAACTTGAGGTTGACATAAGCAATTTCTAAGAAAAAAAATATCTGTTTTTCATAAAATTGGTAACATTATATAAATTGTGTAATGCAATAAATTGTTAGGTTTGATTTAATAGAAAATTTATTTTCTTTTTTTATAGCATTTAAATTAAAGCTTTTAGAAACATATTAATAAAAATGTATAGCAAGTATTAATGGTAAGTATTTAATTGATCCAAAACATCTTGTGAATTTCGCCACAAAACTGGTAAAGGTTGTCTAAGCTACCGGAAATTCTCTGCAGGTAGCTGTCGATGTAATGGCTATTGCACCATATCTCAGACTCCCAATTGAGAATGTGCTCAATTGGGTTTATATCGGGAGAAACAGCTGGTAGCCTGAGTTGATAATAACATTATCATCTACAAAATCATAATAGTGAAAATCGACCAGTCAGTTTTAAAATTATTCGAAATTTTAATAATGGATTAATATCTTTAATTATTCATTGCAGTGTATATTATTTGGTAGTTTTCCTAGTATGTCATTTTCAATTGCTTATTTTTCTTCTTCCATATGGATTCTCTCCTGTTGTTCATATTCTGTTTCATATTCTGATTACTATATCTATTACGTTTGCTATATAGATCTAGTATAGTCTAGTATTAACTTATATTCTGTTCCAGTTTCATATCGGGAATTGACAATATTCAAAAATGTGATTTTATGCTTAATAAATCTATCTTATCTATACTAAATGCAAAAATATCTTCTCTTCAAACGAAATATTCATGAGGGTATAAAATTTGCACATTAAACCGAAATCCCTCAAGAAACATTGTCAACCAGCGAATACGACATCCATAGCATCGATATAATGTATTATTAAACGGAAACATTAAAAATTAATGGCATACCTCGTTCAATGTGTCGTTCAAATTTATTTCCAGTGAATATTTTGAGATGTGCGTGTTCACCCATATCAATACAGACGTGACATATGCCATAATAAAACATTAACTGGCGCAAATGGAGAATTTGCTCGGTATGATTTTCGCCGATAAAAGCTTGTAGATGAATTAGTAAATTGTTTGTACATTGCATAGTAAGTGTCAGGTGTACAAGTTATTAGTTGTAATTAGAACGAAATAAATTTTTGAACGTAATATAAAATTACTGGTTATACCTAGTACAATAGCGATTGGAATTATGTATTCGTATTACCAAATTTCCATTCAGAATGGCCCTAATTAAAACTAAAATACCGTGCAGCAACTGCATAACATGATGATACGTGATTCGCTTACGAGCGATTTTTGCATTACTGCATACGTTTATTGTTGCGCTGATATTCATTTGTTGCACAAGCGCTGGTTATTTATAGTGGATGTTATTTATGTGTTCCATAAAGTTCGGACCTGCCGCCGTACTTAGCTCAGGTTATAAAATATAAAAATTGCTAATCTGTCATAAAACACAAAGTTTTACATCTAATGTGTTGCAATTCTGAATAAAAGTTTAAAGATTGTAAATATAAAAATGAGACAGTTGTGGTTTCAAATAATAACATAGTAGCAAGCGATTTACTCTTTCCATTTAAATTCAAGAGGTTATTCGCGATTCTCGTTTATATATGGTTAAAAATAATACACCTCGCTAGCCAAATAGGCAAAGAGTTTGGCACTAGTTTAAAATACGTTATTGAAGAATTGTGACCTAGTAATGAGAATATAGTATTGAACGTCAGATTAGGGAACATGACTAAAATGTTAAATATAAAAATAATACTAAAAAACAGCGTAACGCTGTAATAAAACGTGTACTTCACAAAAAAAAACAAGATTTCTAATTCCGCGCGATCAGTATGAAGAATCTAAGCGGAGATAAAATTGACGCGGCCCGAAACTAGCTGTGACGTCACTCCCTATAATATTCGGTAGGTGTTGCGCCGAAAAGCGGCCGAATGACCTACGAAAACAAGCGGTCGAGTGCTGGGATCTCCCGTAGCCGACCGAATCGGTCTTTTCGTCGTTTGTAAATTGCAGGATGTGTAAATTGTAAATTGTAAATGTGGATGTGAGTGTAAATTGTAGGTAGGATGTACGACATTGAACCTGTTTGAAATGGTTCGCTCACGTGCGAGACTTTAATAATTTATAACAAATTTATTATTGGGAATTAAGGCGTCATATTTTGCATATCTTATTTTTCAGTATGGTAGAACATTTTTATGAAATAACTGGGAATGTTTCCTATTGTCCCTTAAATTATTTAGACATATTTATCTTTTTTGACCAATTATTATTTTTAAATTTTTAGTCTTAAAATAATTATGTTCTCTCTGATTGCACCGTAAGAGCCTCAGTGAAAGCCATTGTAATTAAGTACTAAGGTATAATGTTTACGTATAGGGGAATCTGTAAAGATTATAGAGTCAGTGTAAAGATTATAGAAGCAGAAATAACTGAAAAAAATAAGTGTTTTCATTGTATTTAACAAGTAAGAAGTGGAAGGCTTGGTAGCGTCCCAGCCGTAGAAGAGATTTGCGAGTAATATATAAAGAAAAAGAAATAATTTGACAATAAATTAAAGTGATAAGAAGATTGCAAATACAGAAGCACTAAGTTCAAGTCTTGAGGGTGGATAAATACCAAAATATAGTACCAAAGGTCCCGATAGAGGACACCACCACCAGAGCCCAGCAGCATTTGTTAGTTCGTGTACCTACCAGTGATATCAAGAAAAGTGATAAGTTTTTGTGCGTGGTGACAAGAGGAAGACTATATTGTGAAGAGGATTAATATAATTTTAAAGGTAATAAACAATTTCAAACTTTGCTAGTTTTAAGAAACATTGTGACAGAGGACTTGGTTCCATGTAACAGCTATAAGTTACGTAGGTTTCTCTAATGGTATAAATAAGATTTCAAGATTTGTTTATTTTATTATCCATATATGACAATAAACGTAGTCATATCCAATCAACTTCTTTCTTGTTCGTTTAAAAAATTTCAAGAAATAATTAAGACTACTACATTTGAGCCTCTC
>CAXKVY010000115.1:15000-33650 GCA_964058915.1 Tetropium fuscum | reverse complement strand
ATAGTCTGTGCGATAGTTATCTGATTTAATTTAATATATACATATATATATATATATATATATATATATATATATATATATATATATATATATATATATATATATATATATATGTATATATATATATATATATATATATATATATATATATATATATATATATATATATATATATATATATATATATATATATATATATATATATATAATTTCATAGAACTTTTTCACTGTGTATTCTCTGAAAAATTCATGCGATAGATATTTAATATCGAATTGAAATGGATAATTTCTATCATCTTTAGTGGCAGTTACGTAATCTACAGGCAAGTAGGTATTGGTTATTTAGCTTCCCTTCTATACTTCCATGTGAGTATTTTACTAAAAACTTCGGCTCGATTTAAATATTGAGTTATATAGCAGAGCATTGCCTAAAATAGCATTAAGGTTCTCATATTTATTATCAATTAACTGTTAACTGAATACGTAGTTATCTCTAAATGTTAATGTCAAAATATTTTGAATAGCAGGAATAATATTGGTAATTGAGCATTGGCAATCCCTCAATAGATCTCAATGGGGTACAAGATATACCTACCTGACCATTGCCGCATCCATAATAATATAGTTAAACTACACTGTTGGCCAATAGGTTGGAATAATTCAAAATTGTTATGTAATTTTGAATGCATATATCTTCTGAACTATATAGAATTTCAAAATACGCCTTTCAGGGTATTTTTGGAAATTTCATTCGTAATAAATGGCCCGAATTTCATGTTTCTATCTTGCTCAAAAAAGGATTATACAGGGTGTAAACTGAACCCCTACAAAAAAATTAAAATTTTGTTCTGGCCGAGAATTTAGGAAAACCAAAATCGAGGTAAAATTTTTATACCATGGGTAGCCTATGGACCAATTCGAAAAACAACTCTGGTCGCTTTTTGATATCTCGCTTATTTTCGAATTTTCGGGGGTTTTATTGATATTATGACATTTTTTTAAAAATGCATCCTTTAGTGTTTAAAAACAAAGTAAGTAATTATTTTTTCTTATTTTCATGTTCTTGTTTGCATGCCTCTGTCTCAGTAGCTAGAATTGTCATTTCTTATACAGGGTACCTGGGAAAACATTTAATGAGCATGTGTCACAAAAAGTCTGTAAATTTAAATAAGCTGTGTGCAAAACCATGTATAATTAAAATGAACGATAATTTTAAGATTTTAAATCTCTGAAGGAAAACCTTAGATAAATATCTCGAAATGTTTTTTTATTTTTCTTGATCGGATGAGTTTTATCATAATTACAATGTCGTTGTAATTACATGGTAAATCCCCATATAAAACATTTAAAAACCTGCGGTAGTAACTAATGAACTGGTGGGATAAGTATTGTAACAATGAAGTCAGCACTGGAAATGAAAAATGTTTTGTTTGACATTTTTCGTAATGCACCAGCACAATATCTAAATATTGTATAAACTGTTTGCTCATGTCGATAGTTTAGACTGAAAAATATTGTACAATTTTCATAAAAACAAGTGTATAATGTCACAATTGACAATTAAAGAAAGGACAAATTGTATTCGCCCACTAAATGAAGGTTTTACGCAACTTAATTTCGCATTTTAACAAAATGTCCTAATTTCAATAAAACCCCAGTATATTCGAAAATAAGCGAGATATCAAAAAACGGCCAAATTTGTTTTTTTAAATTGGTTCATGGCTACCCTGGTACACAACTTTTTTTTCGATATTGGTTTTCCTAAATTCTCGGTAAGAATGAAATTTTTTGTAGGGGTTTAGTTTACACCCCATATATTCCTTTTTTGAGCACCATAGAAACAGATATTCAGGCTATTTATTACCAATGAAATTTCCAAAAACGTCCTGAAAACCATATTTTGATGTTCAATATTATTCAAAAGATCCAAAATTTCTAAAATACTATAAACTATAATTATTAAAATTTTAAATTATTCCAACCTACAGGCCAGCTGGTAGAAGTCGATTTGTGCCTTATAATTTTATATAAAATGGGACAAAAAAGGTTCCTTTGTTTTAACTAAGTGATGATTCCTGCAGAATAAGATCTTTCATTTAAATAATGATATATTAAGCTAAAGGCTAACAGTATTTATCTTATTTTATACCCACATTTATCTAAAAGCGGTTTTATAGATCTAAGACTGTGAGTGTTTTTTTAAGCTGTCAAATACTCAAACAAGTTTTATTTCTCATCTCAAGTTAATTTCGTTATATTTCTGCCTAGGTCTCGAGACATATCTAATAGCTTGTTATAAACTAATCTACCATAAGCAGCTTACGCTGGATGCGTAAGTCTTGTACTTTACGCAATACTTTACGAACATCATTGAAGTAATATTAATCCTCTGATGGTGATTATGATGTGCGATGTTTGTAAATTCAGCAGCAGAAAATTTATTATTACTTGCCTCAAAGTTTCTGCTTCAATCAACTATGGCAAGACTGCTTGCGTTTAGTAACTATTATGAAGTTTATTAAAGTTATTCAGTAATGTTAAATGGCGTACCGTCTCAGCATGGGTACCATATTTATTCGTTTGATATCCCTGGTAATATTAAAATTTCAATTATACAAGTAGTGGGGAATTCGGTGTGGAATCAGGTTAAATTAGAGTTATAGAGTTATTAGAGTTAGATTAGCTTATACCACATTTAGCAAACAAATGACTGTGCAACTCGATATAAGTATCTGTAATATTTCTTAACTGATAAATCACTCATGTAAGCAAATGTCATATGCAGCATACTAAGAAGCGAAATATACTGCATTGTATAATATCCCTTTAAAGGTTTCAACCAGCGAGGACCTACAGCGTGATCAGTTGAGGCTACGGAGCGGCTATATCTCAGCTGTCACTCATTCTACGATATTGGGGTAAAAAGGATACCTACAGATATCAGGATAGATCGCCACCCATGCTGCACGTACTACGCATGCGTACCACAAGCGGTCTAGGGCTGTTTGAGATGGTTCATGTGGAACAAGCTGGTCCTCCTTACCGCCAGAAATAATTCATATACGTATAAAAAGTCGTATAAGGTAAAAGTCGAAAAAGTTCGTATAAAAAAAGCATCGGATTATTGCCTCATCCTAAGTAAAAACAAGGACCGGACTTGGCTAAGAAGGAATATAAGTACAGTAACAAAATGGTAATTTTTTCGGGAAGTATGATATCGCCTCAAAATTAGTTTGTCCTTTGTTTATTGCCAGAAATTCTAAGAAGGTTCACATTGAATGGATAATTTATCTTGTATTGTGTTTTCTCTTTTAATACTATATCACAGCCAAATTTTAAAACGTAAACAAATGAGTGACGCCGAACTGCCAAAAAAGTAAAACATCTAAAATATTAATGTCCCTTCTGTAGTGTTAATTAGGTCCCATGGCGGCACGTCTCATAAAACCAGGGACTCTTAAAGATTCGACAGTAAAATCATAAATCATTATTCCTTGGGTCAGTGGGCAGTTAGAAGTGTCACGTAATGTATGGTTTTCGGTATGGGCAAATTAGTATTCAGTATAATATTCATTAGCTAAAAAACCAAATCAAATAGCGAAATGGCCAAGCATTACCCCGAAAATAATATTAGAATAATACTTTCATAAAACGTAGCAGCAGCTAACTAATTAATACAAGAAGAGTATCTCAGAAATGTCATAATTATATTGTTTTGGAGAATGAAAGATAGCCTAAGAAGAGTTTCGCTATGGGGTTTTCTCTTCATATGTGTATAACGGGCCACACCACAATGCAAACCCAAACTATTGTTATTATCCATGTCGTGTAAAATGTTTAGTTCTTATATTGCAACCAGATGCCGTTAGCGTACGGTAAGTGGTATTACTTAAAGGGGAAAGGTCATCCTTTGGTCACGCCCAACGTGATTAGCTCTATGTCTCATATAGAAATCTGAGTGAAATATCTTATTCTTTCTGCTCTCTGCTATTAGTGACGGGTGTATTTGTGAATGGAAAATCAGATGCATGTTTATATAAATTTATTTTTTATTCCCTTATATATATTAATTCATGTCTACATCGTGCATCCATGATTTATACATTTTGTTATACCGCCCTTATAATTATGTATTTGTATTTGAATTTAAATATTATGCTTTTTATTGCATCTATGCAATTGCTAACTTATATTGCTAATCTTATATTGCTAACTTTTTATTGCATCTATTTACATATCTACATATTGCATCTATTGCATATTTACATGTACAGTCGCCATCACCTACAGATGCTTATTTATGCGATGCGCCGTAACAATACCCGACCCACTTAAGGAAGGGCAATAGATTAGGTTATGTAAGTTATAATAAAGCTTCATATAACAATAGGTCAACTGAATGAAGCAGTAAAAGCAACAAAATTAAAGAAGTCTCTAGGCCCAAGAGGAATACGTGCAGAGTTAGTTAGATATGGCCCACCAAAATTATTAGAAATGATGCGGAAGCTTTTTGAAAGATGTCTCAATGGAGAAAGTACCCCTGAAGAATGGAGGCAGTCCTACATCTCTCCTATTCATAAAAATGTCCCAAAAAACGATGTAAGAAACTACAGGGGTATTGGGGTAATACCAACTATAGGGCGAATATATTCCAGAATATTAAAAACTTTAATCGAAAGAACGACAGCCAGAAGAACAGGCAGGTTTCTGAGCTGGGAGATCGACTGTAGATAATGCCTTCACCCTTAAAATAACTCTAGAAAAGAGTCCAACGAAATAGAGAGACCCACGTAGCTCTAATAGATCTGGAAAAAGCCTACGACAGCGTGCCTATCTCCAGACTATCGAAACAAATGAAGAAGTTAGAGATCAATCCAGTCTTGATTCAGGCTACCCAGAAATATTATGAGCAAAACTCTGCGAGAATCAAAGTAGGAAGCGAAGTTACTACCTCTTTCGAAACCACAAAAAGATTGAGACAAGGCTGCTGCTTATCTCCCACGCTTTTTAAAATCTACAGAGCCCTAGTGAAATGGGTAAAAAAATGCAAACATATGGGATTAAGGGTGGGAGATGTTCACTTTGTTCATCGCGGACGACCAGATCGTTACTGCTGAAGATGAAGACGATCTCAATTATATGATCAGGAAACTCAAAGTAACGTACGAAGCTGCTGGCCTTCACATGAACTTTGTCGAATGCGAATATTTAGTAGTAGGGAATGACGAGATAAGCGACCTTATTTTGGAGAAGGAATAAAGGTAGTAAAGTGCTGTAAATATCTTCAGAGGTATAGTGGTGAGCAGAACACTAAATTCCCTGTTCTGGAATAAAGATATTAAAAGAATCACAAAAAAGCATATATACAGAACTTTGGTTCAAAGTGTTACCCTCTACGGTTCTGAAGTGCGGGATGTTACAAAGGCCAATAAAAATAAACTTTTGGCAACAGAAATTGATTTCTTGAGAAGGAGCTGCGGACGATCAAGGGACTTGAAAGGGTCAGAAATCACCGTATCGCAACTGATCACCGTTCGGACATGTAAAGCGGATGAATGTGGACGGATGGCCCAGAAAGGTACTGGAATGGATACCATCAGAACGAAGGAAGAGACGACCACGAAGGTGTTGGCGAGATAATATAAATGATGCAATGATGTCAAGAGACTTGGAAGAGGACGAGGTTTTCGATAGGACAAGATGGAGATTTGGGACGGAGAGACGGCAACAGCTATAAAAAATCCGAAAAAAAAGTTGTAATAACAGTAATGTTATATTGATTGCAACTCAACTCCTCAAAAAAAAAAGTTCCGCCCATAAATCTCATATTCTGACCGTAAATATCGTTTGACACAACGAATTTATAATCATATTATACTATTATTGTAAATTGTGACATATAATGCTGTAAATAAAAGCATTTATTTTTATTATACAATTTAATATTTTTTTAATAAATATGTTCCCATTATAAAACCTACCCCATAAAACAAAATGAACCCTGTATTGTTGATTATTCACTGATATATCGATACTGCTGGTCATTGAAGCGGCTAGAGGCGAGTTATTCTATACTAAAAAATGCCGTAATCCAGTGTACACTGGCGGAGAGCCCAGTGGCACTCAGTGGCCTCGTGTCACTATTCAGGTCGAACTCGAATATCAAACAATGCCGAGGAGGAGCTACATGCACTGCAGGAAGAATGAAACCGGCTGCCAGGAGAATTAATTCATCGCAACATTGTCGCCATTATAACACGGCGTTGCGAGGAATTAATACGGCCCCGGAGAATAGCAGCCAGATACTAATTTATTTAAATGATCATTGTGTTCTATTAGGAAGTTAAATTTGTTAATACATATTGCTTTATTATTTTCTTTGTCCACCACCGTTTACCCAATATTTTATTTCTTAATCCTAATCCTGTGTTCATAATTATTTAATTATCGTATAGTTAGTGAATTATGATTAACTACAGTTTACAATTGATTTACATATGTTTCCATGTAGTCCAATTATTCTAGACAAGCGGTGACATAAATTCCTACCTGAATAAAAAAATATGGCCGCCTAGGAAAAAAAATTAATATGAGTTTCTATTTCAACTCGCGTCTGAAAGGCTAACTTACCTAAAAAATTGCAAAAAGCGATTTTTTTAAATAACTAAAAAACTATAGCTACTGGCAAGAAAAGTTAAATGAGAGTTATGGACATTAAACAAATTTACCAAAATGCTCCTATAGTAATTTTCGATATATTTCGTACCTTTCGAGTTATATCGAAAATACCGCTAACAATCGGGTTTTCTGGGACTCATTAGCTATAATATTCCCATACTTGTTACTTGGGGTAAATATAGTTCATGACAAGCTAAGAAAAATCTATTTTAAAAATTTAATTTTGATTATATATCGATATATATATATATATATATATATATATATATATATATATATATATATATATATATATATATATATATATATATATATATATATATATATATATATATATATATATATATATATATATATATATATATATATATATATATATATATATATATATATATATATATATATATATATATATATATATATATATATATATATATATATATATATATATATATATATATATATATATATATATATATATATATATATATATATATATATATATATATATATATATATATATATATATATATATTGTAACGTAAATAAATTCCGTTCCGTTTTATGACTAGTGTTTGAATTCCTATTTCAAATATTTGAAATAAAACCGCGCGACCTTGTAGAAATTTACCGCGACTCACCATCTACCGTTATTCCTACCTTTCCGTCCCACTACAACCACATTTATACGCGAGATCCGCAAGAATCATTCCTTTTCCTTTTCTGCCGGCTTGTTTTTAGCCTGTCGACCTTACGCTCTCGAAAATATATCTTCCGCGTTGTAGTGCAGTGATTCACAGTTACCAGGTATAATCAACAATATTTTATTATTATTATTAAGAGATATGTGTAAATGTTCTACAGCTGGGCCAAGTAATTAAGGCTTTGCGAGAACCTTAAAATAGGTTAATGCCATATTAAATTTTACGGTTTAAACAATAGCAACTACTTGGAGTGAGCTATGGGCACAAAAGCCACGTATATATTTTCTATTTTGGTATATGATTACCACTTTATTTTTTTATTGAATTAAATATACCGGGTGCCTACGATATTACTAGCCAGTCTCTAACTTCCTTGTAAAAAAATATATAGATTTGAAATTTGAGGAAGTTGTATGGTTGACAACGGTGCACAGTTTGATTGCATCAAGATCTGATTGTCGTTTCCGGTTTAACCGGAAACAGTATAAACTTTGTTATTTTTAATAGAATACCCTATATATTATTAGACATTTAGATTGCCCAGAAAATTCTAGGTCCAAAATATGTAGCATAACCTATATCTATCTTTGACAGTTTTCGAGAAAATGGCGGTTGAAAATGTTATATCAATGATAAATTACTTCATTTTCACATAAAACAAATGAATGTAGGAACAAATATGTTACGGTTATTTAAGTTTTTTGGGGAGTTACATTTGATAAAGTCTTAAAAATTTCATTTCCGGTTGTACCGGAAGTACTACGAAAAGTGATTTTCAGGCTCAAATTACTTCGATATTTTAATGGAACACCCTGTATTGAACATTAAATTTACATTCTACTTACCTTTCTGGATATTTTTTGTTTCTGCTGTCTCCTACCTAAACCTAATAGTTTATGAGATATCGGCGACTGAATGTTCACTTGCACTGTCACAAAGGCTAAACAATAAAAAAATGATGTTTAAACAGAACTTTGATTCAGGAGGACTGTGTAAAACAAAAGAACGATTTGCCGATTTTGACAGTACTTTTGCATTACTTAAAGGTTTCTCTGGACTGGATTTAAAATAAATTATACCTACCTATTACTTTTAGTGATTCATTTTTGATACTTATTTTATTTTTCTGCTTTGAGAAGATTTGTGACATATTTATAGTGCAGGTGCACTAATTTAAAGTTCAATACAGGGTGTTCCATTAAAAATATCGAAGTAATTTCTGCCTGAAAATCACTTTTCGTAGTACTTCCGGTAAAGCCAGAAATGAAATTTTTATGACTTTTACTCCCCAAACAAACATCAAATTTTACTCCCCAAACAAACTTAATAACCGTAACCGATTTGTTCCTACATTCATTTGTTTTATGTGAAAATTAAGTAATTTAGCATTGATATAACATTTTCAACCGCCATTTTCTCGAAAACTGTCAAAGATAGGTATAGGGTATGCTACATGTTTTGGTTCTAGAATTTTCTGGGCAATCTAAATTTCTAATAATATATAGGGTATTCGATTAAAAATAACAAAGTTTATACTGTTTCCGGTTAAACCGGAAATGGCAATCAGATCTTGAAGTAATAAAACTGTGCATCGTTGTCAACCATACAACTTCCCAAAGTTTTAAATTGATATATTTTATTACAAGGAAGTTATAGGCTGGCTAGTAATATCGTAGGCACCCGGTCTATTTAATTTAAATTTGAATCGTTCGATTTTGGACTACCACCTTTTGATTTTGAGTCACTCCTACTGTTTACCGAATGGTAGCATACTTTAAGTTTTTTTAAAAAGATATTACTTCGACGGCGTAAGCCGTGGGTATTTGCTTATATTTAGCATAGGCAAAAAGCAGCATTTATTTAAATTTTTAATTTTTTATTTAATCATATCGTGAAAATTTGCATTCCACATTCCTGTCCTGATAATATTATTTTTTTACTTTGATAAAGTCTAATCTCAATTTTTGGGAATTTAATCAAAATTGACTTGCAACATTTAAATTTACAATATTTTTTTATATAATTAAAACTCATATTTTTGAACTATTAATCTAATTATTTTATTTAAATTCATTTTAGTATAAATTTCACTCTTGATATCCGGTTCAAGCGGGAATTTATACATATATTTTTTTGTCCAAATTTGTAAAACCTGATACTGGTAAATTTTTCTTCCACACCTTCATGGCCGAGAATCAATTCCTGTGGTGAGCAGAGACCATTATTACCTATTCCTGAACGTTAGACTGGAAGATACCTCCTCCTGCAGCCGGTACATTCCACCCATTGCGGTATACATCACCCTTAGAGGCGACGTCTCAGCTCAGCTGGACCACCAAGCCGAAGCTTCAGACTAGGATCCTAGGAAACCCAGCACACTCACGAGGGGATCTCCAGAGAAGAGAAAAGGTATTTTTGAATAATTAATTGCCTCTAGGAATTACCAGGTCTTAAGGAATATTTCCACTTTACTTTTACCAAGGTTTACAATTCACTTTTGTTGTAAGTGATAAATTTCTCGGCTTGACCTTGTGTCAAGAGTGAACATTTTTTTATTGTTTTAACCTAAAGCCCTTCAGGCTACCTAATCAAGTAGAGTCGTTTTAACGCCCCTCGCAATCCAATTGTAAATTTTAATTTTAATTTAAGATCACTGTGAACCATCAACTGGTAATATAAATATTTTTGTAATATATTGTTTTAAAAAAATTTTTATCTTTTATTTCTCTGGGAAAAGTCTGAGTCACAAGAGGTCACAGTCTTATGTACTATTAAAGTACTCTCGACCTGGCGTCCAAGTATTTTTATACAAAATTTTAAGTAGAAGTAGATCAAGCCGGTCATTGTCAAGCTGTGATATATCTAAAGGTATCTAAGGGCAAGCCTCTAGCAAATCCACTTATCCACGACCTCCGTATTTAACTGAGCAGCCGATAGGCAACAAAGAAAAAATCCATTACGTCACATCTCCTGGATGAGAGGCCCTTTAATTAAGGTAATGTAATTAAAGAGGAGAGGTGTTACAATATATATATAATTATATATATATATATATATATATATATATATATATATATATATATATATATATATATATATATATATATATATATATATATATATATATATATATATATATATATATATATATATATATATATATATATATATATATATATATATATATATATATATATATATATATATATATATATATATATATATATATATATATATATATATATATATTGGGCTATCTTGTAGAACAGTTGTCATGTCAATATGTCAACAAAGACATTGCATGTTTTTTTAACATCTTTCTCAATTTTTATTTGGCGAAAATGGCAGTTACGGGAATCAATTACTAATATTTTTTCACGAATTAAAAAAATATCATTAGGATAAAGACCATTAGGAGTCGAGATATTTTTTTTATGTTAAATATGTATATTTATGATAAAAAAAGCTACGATGAGTTTCATTGATTTTTAGTATCATAAATTGGATAATAAAGCGAAGCGTGCGGATGCGCAGCGTAGTTGATGGAGCGGGCATAGGAGTGGGGGAAGTGCTGCGTGCTCGAATTGAAAACTGATTTCGCGCATTGAAAATGATTCTCAATTGCAAAACCTTCAGTATCTCGGCTTCCAGATCACCTACAAAAATTCTTTAGTAGTTTATTTGAGGTAGCTGAAAAATTTACTCTTGTTAACATTCTTAAACTGTTAATATTCAAGACAACGGTGAAGACTCTTTCAATGATTTCAACTTTATTCTTCACGAAAATATAGGAAGGAGAAAAAGAAGAAAAAGATAGTGAATTTGAGGATTATCCAAGGAAGAGAAGAATAATGTGTTAATATACATATTATAATAATGATTTAATACACAGATATTTGCATAATAAAATAATTGTTTAAATAAATTACAACTTTAACTTACCTTAAAAAACGTTTTTTGAGTTTTTTGAAATATGTCGACCTATTGGGGACGGTGATCGAGTTGTTAGCGTGCTAGCTCTATGCTCGAACACCTAGCAGCGTGTGTGGATCGATTCCCCGCACCGGTGCGAAATACATTTTCAATAATTTATCCCCAAGATCTAACAAATGAAGTTTTCCAGGTTTGCCTCATTCCTGCACTGAATGGTGGTTAGAATTTACCAACCTAAGTCTATCCTGGTCGCACATGCGGCTCGCGAAATAATAATATGCCGCCCCCTCTCCCACTCAAGTCTCTGACTTCTCTTGCCTGCTAAGGCAAAACAGTATATATGGAAAATTTTGATTTTTGAATTTCCCGCCGATGCTATGTAATTTTTCGCGCTCTTTCTCGTGCAATTTTGGGATTGTTTCCATGTTATTTAGTTTTCTAAATAAATCACTGGTAAAACAGTATAGGTATGAGCGGTTGAGGTTTATTTGCTGCTATGGCAAAACAGTATATTCAGCAAAGTTAACCACGCCAAAATGGTATACGTCGTCTTAGACTGCATTGATTACAACTGAAATCATAAATGACCATGGCAAAAAAATATATAAATACATACATAATATAACACTGGTTTACGTTTCAGGTTTTTTTGAATTTGTCAATGATTAAACAGGATATGTGTCACCTCCAGTGATATATGGGGATAAGGTGGGTGTTTTGTGGTGGTTATAGTAAGTCAAGATTTTTAAGGATATTGTTCATGTAAAATTTGTACGTGGTTCAACAGATTTTACATATCCAAATATACCAAACATACCAAATATCCCCAGGAGGCGACTCTTTAACTATAAAAAATACTTTAAAGAAAGAGAAAAGCAAAATTAAATATGCCTGATACGATGACCAATATATCTGTAAGTAAAAAAGAAAAAAATGTTACTGACCTTGTGGCAAAATGCCTGCAAGTAGGAAGCAGTTATGGGTCCTGAATATGACCCTCAGCTGTTAATGAAAATGAGCTTCAGCTGATATAATTGATGAAGGTCTTATAATTGCTGAAGAAAGTCTGTCTTTAATCAATAAGAGATAATGCATTTGTATTTAGTTAAGAGTGAATATATTTTGTTTTTTTACTACATTTACATTCCATAAATACAGGGATTTGTTAAAAATATTGCTGTTTTATTTCCACGGTAAAATTATTTATCAATTATTTATACTATTTGTCTCAAGTAATAAAACATAAATCTCTTACATAAAACATTGTAAAACAGTATATATGCTACTTTACCAGTACATTTTCAAAAAAATTAAGTTCTTTTTGTTACAAGATGTATGATAACATGCCAGTCATTTTATATCCCAAATTTCGTCTATTTATCTTTTAAAATGACAAAACAGCACTGAAAAAATGCAAAGTGATTTTTCTCAAAACTTACTTTTTTCACATATATTGTTTTGCCTTTGCAGGAAAGTTCTGGGCTAACCATTGTGGTTAGAATGAGGGGTAGAGATATTATTATATTATTATTATTGCAAAATTGTTGGGTTGAGATTTCGGGACGCTCCCCGGCCGTATCCATCTTGATGAACATTATTCGGTAGGCAATAACAGTATCTTTGAGCATACCAATTTTCATAATTTTACATAAATAAACTTACTTTTAAACTTTTATTAACGAAAAACCCTTAACTAAGGACTACAATTTTGTAAATTTTCAACTTAAAGATTTGCAACAAACTGAAATGTGAAAAAAACTTCTACTATATATTATCTTAAAAAAACAGGCAACTATAATTTTTATATTCTTACGTATATAATGTCTTTTAAATAAATAATAGTAAATTGCAAACATTTGTGTTTTCATTTGTAACCAGGCGACACGTTAAAATTTCAGCTCTCTCGGTTAAACACTCAACTATTTTTATTTTTATGTAACCTATCACCACCACAGATTTGGTCTATATCCATCATTTTTTTTTAAGTTCACAATGCACATGCAGCAACATATACACACAAATAAAAACACACAATAAAATTGTAAAAACACGGCTAAATATTTTTTAAGAAACGCTAGAGTAAAACTGATAAAACCCAAAATGTTAAAATGTCGAAATCGGTTTAAGATAAAGAAAAATACTATATCTAATGTATATTGAAAACATATACCAAGGTGTCTATATGACAGCCGACGCGTTGCAACGTGGTTGTAACTGATGACACTGACCTTTTATAATAGGATATATTTTTCGTGACATTTTCTCCAAAAACGCATTAAGAACAGAGACAGACAACTCGAGATGATAAATGTATAATTGTCATGGACAAAATATGGTATTCAACTCGCAATTAATAGCAATCATTCACTCGGGCGACTTTATCTTATTCCCCAGAAATATAAGGCAGAACAGAGAACTAAGAAAAACCACATTAGAATTTTTGCCGTGAATAATTCTTACAAAGGACGATAAGATGATTATACAATACAGTGTGTATAATGTGTGAGAATTGCCATACTCTCGTACGCCATCCTGTACAAACTCAAACACAAGAGGATGTTTTCAGTCATAATTTTATTGATTAAAGTCAATCATGCGTTAAAGATATGTCTAACCAATATTGTCCTATTTTTTTTTTATATTTGTGCGGCTTGTTTCAAATTGTGAGCTACGTAAATGGCATAAATAGCATCATTTAACACAAAGGACATCGTTTAGAAGATCTACATTTCAAAAATTACAAGCGGGTGTTATTAGAAACTTGTTAATTACGGCATAACAGTCTGGTGTAAGTTTGTTAGACATGGGTAGTGGTAGGGTCAGAATATAATATACAACACCGAGTGAGAAATTCATTCTAAAATTAACACTAAATCTCAAAACACACCACAACTAGGTACCATATAGAGTTGTTAATTGTCATTTCATGTTTAAATTAGGTATATTGCATGCCGGATCCTTTTCAGATTTTAATTACAACGTGATAAACCTAGCATGTTTGTATGATCTACTCGCCGCGGCACCGGTGAGTCCATACAAATCTGTATTACGAATATCCACATGTCATCGCTATAATGCAATATTTTTAATTATTACACTGTGCCAAAATACTTCTCTTTTGGACAAAAGATTTAAATCAAAAATGAAAAATACTTTTCATTTGGACAAAAGATTTAACTCACCCATTTTGCAAGGATTGCAATCTGTTTTTTAATAAGCAGGTACATATTTATATTTTTTAGTTTTAGTTTTAAAATATCATGTCGTGTGCTAAATCTTATTAAATAATAATAAATTAAATAAACCATTATTTCAGACATCAAAAGTTTTTATTAAAGATTTAAGAACACTATAAAATCTGAATTTTTAATTGAGATCAAAGATTCTTTTCGGAATGATTTGAATATTCCATCAAAAATCATTTTCCGCAAAGAGACTGCAAACTAAAATATTTGAATAGCAATAAATATTTCAATCGTAAAAAGGAATTAAGAATTATATCTCATTGAATATGGCAGCTCTATATATATATTGTAAATATAACGTATAATTTTTGGTTATAATGATATAGACTTATAGATAATATATGTTATATCAATGGATAGCTCTATCGTCACCTACTTACGGGTATAAGTAACTACGTATATTTAACTAATTTTCTCAAATACCTACGTAAAGATGTTTCAAAGAGTTAATTTTACATTAGAAGATAATTAACTGATTTTGAAACTCCTTAAAAAATGGGGACTTGTCTTATGCTTATTTAATTGTCTCTGTGTCATAATTTAATTTTTACAAACAATTTTTAACAAACACACGCACACATAGGTGTATCAAAAAATATAAACGGGACTATTTTTTTTTTTAATTACTGAGGGGTTCAAGACCTAAAAGGAGTTCTTGCGCCACTGGCATGTACTGTTAGGGAGAGGGGAGAACTAACTGCAATTCGCTCCAGTCGCTTTAGTATGAAACAGAACCATGAGTGAGACGGAAGTGCATATCTCCGTGGAGCAACGGATAGTTATTAAGTTTTTGGCCAAGGAAGGGGTGAATCCGACTGAAATTTTGAGGTGGTTACAGGCACAGTTTGAGGACAACACTCTGTCAAGAACCCAAGAAGAAGTTGAGAATGAAAACCACGCTCGCCGGCCCAGAACAAGCGTTACCGAAACCAACATTGAGGCTGTCCGAAATCTTGTGAAGGAAAATCGGTACATTTTCAAATCATGTGTTACGACACGGTGAACACTTCCGTAACTGAAGTTCAGTTTGGCAACGATTTCCCATAGAGTTATGCGCCGATTTCCCTCCACAAGATTTCGGACAGCCTCAATGTTGGCTTCGGTAACACTAGATCTGGGCCGGCGAGCGTGGCTCTCATTCTCAACCTTTCCACGGCCTCCAGAAAATTCATTGTGTCACGCAAATACACGGGTTCTTGACAGAGTGTTGTCCCCAAACTGTGCCTGTAACCGCCTCAAAATTTCAGTCGGCTTCCTTGGCCAAAAACTTGATGATTATCCGTTGCTTCACGGAGATATGCACTTCCGTCTCACACATGGTTCTGTTTCATATTAAAACGACTCGAGCGAATTGCGATTAGTTCTCCCCTCTTCCTAACAGTACAGGCCAGTGACGCATCAACTCCTTTTAGGTTTTGAACTCCTGAGTAATTAATTAAACAAAATCAGCCCCGTTAATATATATATATATATATATATATATATATATATATATATATATATATATATATATATATATATATATATATATATATATATATATATATATATATATATATATATATATATATATATATATATATATATATATATATATATATATATATATATATATATATATATATATATTGAAATAATATAGTTAATGTATGTATGTTTTTATAAGGCCCGCGTTGGTGAGCTATTTGAGAAAATATGATGTTTTGGTTTTATATATTTATTATTTAATTTAATTTTTATGTGATTTATACATATACGATATTATACCTACTTTGTTTGCTCATTACCTTTTTATAGCTTTAGCTGCCTTCACCACCACCATAGCATGCTCTTTCTAACAGAAGTCGGTTCTTTAGGGCAAAACAGCAGAAAATATGCATTTTATATGCACACAACAAAGCAACAAAGACAATACATCCAACTTACCCAAATTTAACAAATTTGATTTATAACCTTTTAAATAAATAAATTACCTTTAATTAGAGAATTATATACTATTAGAAATGCAAGCAATTATACACATTTGTGTAATTGAAATTTTTGGTTGTATCTTACTTATATTTAAAGATATTGCCTAATAAATTTATATATAAAATTCCACAGTACACATAACTCCATCTACCTATTTTCTTATTAACGATTCTACATCGCATCTAAGCCTCAAACCTTAAGTTTGTGTGTATCGTAGATTCCTATATGTTTAAAGCAAGAAATAATTGCAGCAAAATACTTTAGAAATAAATTACTTGTTAAAGTCGATAATATTGAACTATTTAGATTTTAAATACCTAACCTAAGATTAAATGGAAAACACAAATAATATGTGTGTGTTTATTTATAAATTTTCAAAGATTTTATCTGTTTTTTGGAGCTCAATATTGGTAAGCAAACTTTTTAATTCCTGTTATTCATTGATATATAGTTTTTACTATGATTCATCTACTTTTTAATTAACTATCTTTTTATTTTTGTTCAGATATATATTGTAAGCTATACCTTTTAATCAGTGCGATGTTATTGTAGGTCTTGAATCCTCGCTGGGGGTGAAAACTATGGACTGCTTGCACATTATCCCTCTGAATTATTGATGTCTGCTAGCTAATAAAAGTTGTTACGGTTATCTGGAACCTCGTTTCCTCGCTGCACATGCATCCAGTCCTCGTAGACGTTCTTGTGAGTAGATATATCCTTTTTTCTTATTTAATCCAACTTTTTACATGAAAAAACTGGAGTATAGCAATTTACATGCTGCTTTTTTGAAACCAATTCGTTGCTTATCAATAAATTGTTTTTCTATCAGTTGTTTTAATTCCTGCTAACCAGGATATGCATACTTGTTTCCTTTTAGTCTGTTTACTAGATTTTATTCACTTAAGAAGTTTTGATTTGTGCACTTTTACTTTGTTTTCTAAAATATCTATATCACATATTAATTATTATAAATACTTATCATTATTGTTACATTACAATGCTTTTGAATTTTTACATTTCTCTAATTGTTTAAAGTATTATCTTTTTGCACTGTGAAGGTGGCCTTACATGTGACATAAGAGTCACTTGAAATTTTGAATTTACCATTGCTATATCAAGTTTGAATATGTTGTATGTAGTAGTCGCAGATGCTGAATGTTCGATTGAATCTTGGGTTACATGATATTTTGATCAAATTCTTTCCGATCAATATTATTTTTTTTTATATATGTAGGTTTTTAACTGTTATTGAATATCTTTACATATTATATTTGCTAATTACATGGAGTTTTACCGATGTCATGCATTGAAATGTTTATTTAATATATGTTATGTGTATATCGAACTTATATGTTCGCTTTCTCGCTATGATTTCATTTTATTTATATATATATATATATATATATATATATATATATATATATATATATATATATATATATATATATATATATATATATATATATATATATATATATATATATATATATATATATATATATATATATATATATATATATATATAAATATATATATATATATAATTTGCGATAATTTAATTTGCGTAGATGGATTGAGGCGTAGATGCAACAAAGAAAAATTATCTAATACTATTTTTGCAATTCGACTACTACGAAAAAAGTTGTAGAGAAGGGAAATTATACGAAAAATACAGTTGTTTTTTACTATTTGTTTAACAATAATTGAAGCACGGACCAGAGACTGGACAAAATTATTTTTCTTAATATTCCATATCATATTCCAAAGAGATTATAAAAAGTTCCGCGCTAATGGCAAAAATTTTATTTTGAATGCTTTAACACCTACCGAAGAAAATAATTAACAGGAAAAATCAGAAAAAATCATGTAAAATGTTAAATATACTTTTTTATATTGCTTACAATAAAACCTCGTAACTTACATCATACAGCATTGCATCCAAACATTAACATCTGTTTTTTTGTGAGGGTGCTCGAAATCTAAATTACATTCCAGGATTGGTTGCGGTCC
Source organism: Tetropium fuscum (assembly GCA_964058915.1). Lineage (NCBI taxonomy): Eukaryota > Metazoa > Arthropoda > Insecta > Coleoptera > Cerambycidae > Tetropium > Tetropium fuscum. Next base: position 15,109 of record CAXKVY010000115.1, on the reverse strand, counting down.
TGTCGCGTATACCGGAGTAGGGTAAAAACCTACAAAACGTCGACAGCCTGTCCTGCCTATATTAACTTTAGTATCAGCCATGGTAAGAGCAATTCTGGATACGGTGCGG
>CAXKVY010000115.1:0-10000 GCA_964058915.1 Tetropium fuscum | reverse complement strand
CATTCCTGAGCAGCAATTATAAGCTCTCCAGAGAATTTCCCCAGCCCACTTCATGGATAATTGAATTGTTTACCAAATTGTCGCTTTAATGCAGTTATCTATCTTTTCCTGTGATTTTTCCCTTGAATATAATTATTATTGACTCCGTGTTCATGTTCACAAATAAATTTGATTTCGGATGATTTCGGAAAATATATTATAATTTAATAACATCTATATTAATTACTGATTGAATTGTGTCTTAATTTATAAAAATTATGTCTATTATATCTAATTTATATCTTCAATTATTTGTTCTAAATTAATACATAATCTGCATCAATATAATCTATGAAATTGGTTCATTTTCCCTTGCAACCGATGAGGTGGTTCGGATGACTTTTGCCGTAAAATGGGTCCTTAGTGGTCAACATTGACGAAAAAAACTAAAATTTCCTGCTTTGAACAGATGTATCTTAAAAACTATTTGGGCCACCGAGACCAAATTGTCTTCATTTTAATGCAAATTTAGTCTACTTAAAAAGTGTACGTAATTACTTTTGCCGTAACTCAGGTCTTTGGTGGTAAAAATTGAGAAAAACTGAAAAATGCTCAAGAATTGAATGGTTTTTCAAATATTTAACAATAATATGGACGGCTTCTGAGGTGGAAAAATTGGATTTGTCAGTAACACTTCATCACCTACAATATATAAAAAAATTAGAAAACTACCTCATTTGTTGAAACTACCACTTGTTGGAAATTATTTCCATGTACTAATATAAGAATTACAATATTATGCAAATGACCACCGTAATCTTACAGAGCAAAATGCCTGCCGTCATTGGGTTTTATGTTTATAGAATTTTAGAATATAATATTTTGAATAGTGTATATATGGGTACTTTTGAAAATAGAAATTTTAAAATGCTTTAAGTAGGTAGATATATTTTTTTCGAACCAGCTACATCACTGAATGATAATGACATGACATAAAAAGATAGGTTATGATGCCATGAGTTTGGCATGAAAAAACAGTTTGGTGACCACTGACATTGGGGTGTTAACAAATTATCCCATCTATGTGATGCAACAAACGAAAAAATATTACTTCAACTTTATGTAAGTTTTGTCGTTCAGAATCATATAAATTACAAACAAAATCAACGTATATATTTGTATTGAACTTATACTACCCTTACTTGTGAAGTATTTTCTGTTATGGGAAAATATGAAAAATTTTAAGCAGTTTTTGAGTTAATTCAATTTAAAGAAATTAAAAATAAAATGTTTTTTAATTTCTCAATAAATTTACTTGTTATTAAGAAAATCGTTTGGAAATTAAAGTTCATTCATACTATAGTATATTTTTAGTTTATGAAAAACATTATATAGTGTGTGAAAAAAAATACAAACGTCCAAATTTCCTATGCCTCAAACTGTTTTTTTAATGTAACACTATTTTTGTGCGAATTAATTCTTTATTAATTAGTAACAAGTTAAAGAATTAGTTCGATTAATTCTTCTTTCAATTTACTATCAAATGATATATGTTAATATATCTAAAATATATCTAAAATCATATATATCTAAAATGAATAGATCTTAGTCAGCTGTCTAATATTTAATCAGAATTTTTTTCATCTAATTTAGTAAATATATATTATGTTTTCGAGATTAAGTAAGGTCAGATAAATTAGATGATAGTTGTATTTTCTTGACGAGAACCAGTAACGTATCCTTATTTATCCAGGCTTCTAAATATTGTGGTTTTCATTGTATTGTTGTTATTGTTTCGTTTTGTTTGCTTCTTGTCACTATTAATGTGATAATAATTAGTTAAGTATAGTATTTTCGGATTCTCTATAATGAATAGGAATAGGATCGCTTGAAATTAGTGATCGACCGATATGCAAATTTTGACCGATACCGATAATCGGCCGATACCGATATTTTAAAGGCCGATACAGATATATATATCGGCCTATCGGCCGTGGTCGTTGATAATCGGATTATTATGTTCATTCATTACAATTAGTAATACTAGAATCCTTGAACGCACAGCGAGCTGTTGTTGATGTTATTGATAAATGTAAAAGGATTGTATCACATTTCAATCATTCACAAGTTGCTTGTGATAAATTGAGAAAAATACAAGAAGAACTAAATATGGGCCCAAAGAAATTGATTTAAGATATCCAAACGCGGTGGAATCCGACGTATTACATGTTGTTTCGCTGGTTTGAACAAAAAACATTTGTTAATCTATATGCTATTGAACATCCTGACCTCGCAGATCTCACCTCGCATGAATGGGAGCTTCTTCAAAATATTTTGAATTTCTTACAACCATTACTACTAGTAAATACTTAGATGATAGATATGTAGAAAAGATTTAATTTGTTTTTATACCGAAACTATTTCTTATTTTTGTAGATACTAGATAGGTAGTACCTATCTAATATCGTATCGTGTTCTGTGAGCATTTGCTGCTAAAATTATTGTACCTGAGTAAAGAAATACGACTTTTAATTTATTTTTATGCAGAAACATTTATTATTTTTAATAAAAATTTTCAAGAGATCCACTGTCTTTTTTTTATATCGATATGGCCGATATAAAAAAAAGATAAAGTGTGGTCCCTATCGGCCGATACCGATAATCGGCGTTGATGCCGATATTGCCGATATACCGATATAAATATTGGTATCGGTCGATCACTACCTGAAACTCTTATTAGTGCTAGATACAAAATAATAAAAGTCCTGTGCTAGCTTTAGCTAGCTAGCTAGCTTTTTTTCTTCGGTATTCCCTACCGAAGAAAAAAATTCTGATTAAATATTAAGGCGGCTACGTAAAATCTGTTCATTTTAGATATATAACATATTATAATATATAATTGAATTGATAATTGAAATATAATAGAAAGAAGAACTAATTTTCCATCAAAAATACAGGACGTTCCATTTAAAAATGAGTTTGAGGCACTCGAAATGTGATAAATTTGGATTTTTTCTGCACACCCTGTATAATATTTTTTTAAAACTAAAAATCTACCGCAGTAGAATGAATCTTTGGTAATGTTCAGGGAAGGTTTCAAACGATTTTATTAATAAAATGTGAATTTATTGAGAAATTAAAATATTTAATTAAATATAATTAATATTTTTATTTATTATTAATTTAATTAATAATAAATATAATTAAATAAGCATTCGAAGCTAAGCATTCGAACAGTTATTGCCTACCTTAAATTAATTTATCGTTTTTACTTTAGATACCCATTTGTTTACCGAAATTGACAAGGAAGGTTAATGAAACACATGGGGTCAACTACCCTAGAGAAAACAACCGATAACAAATTCAACCTAATATATTTCTAAACTCGAAAGTAATAAAAGAATACCTATATATTTAACTAGTTTTGACAGCTAAAATATATCTCTTAGAAGAAGAGCCATATAAATCATATTCTGTACACATCAGCTAATTAGATTAACCATTAATATAGAAGTTGAATATTATCTGGAGATTAAATGGCTGAGATATATATTATGTAGGGGAGAGGAAATAAATCACATTTCTATTTGATTTGAAATGAGTAATGTATCCATGACAATATATGTTCGATGTACACATTGACGCGATTGATTCAAAATTCAAACTAATTTCGACTATAATTCACTCAAAATTAAACCACCTTGTCATCACTGAAATAATATTGAGACTGGTAAGAATGACACCGTAGTAGAAAATACAGTCCCTTCTATCTATAGTATAAATAAAGTGGAAATATTTTGTCACTCATTACACTAGTTTTCACTGTAATTTTTACATTGTTTTAATTATGAAGCCATTTAATAAGTAAGGCACTTATTAAAGGGAGATTCGGAATTCAGGGTATCCTAAAAGTGCAAACCGTATTATGTCAGTAGACTGAATAGGGAACATTCCCATTTTTTTATTACATAATAATATTCTACCATACTGAAAAATAAGATATGCAAAATATTCCCAATAATAAATTTGTTATAAATTATTAAAATCTCGCGAGTGAACCGTTTCAAACAGGTTCAAAGTCGTGACGCCACATCCTACAATAATTTACAAACGACGAGAAGACCGATTCGGTCGGCTACGGGAGATCCCAGCACTCGACCGCTTGTTTTCATAGTTCATTCGGCCGCTTTCCGGCGCAACGCTTACCGAATATTGTAGGCTGTGACGTCACAGCTCGATTCGGGCCGCGTCAATTTTATCGCTGTTTAGATCCTTCATACTTATCGCGCGGAATTAGAAATCTTGTTTTTTTGTGAAGTATACGTTTTATTACAACGTTACGCTATGTCTTTTTAGTATTATTTTTATATTTAAAATTTTAGTCATGTTCCGTATTCCCCATGCATTTCAGTTGTTAAAATCACATTATTTTCATACAAAACCACAGCACAGGCCTATAAGAAAATTTTCAGACAAAAAGCTTATATTATAATCATCACTATAATAATAGCTAGTGCCTGAAACTAATTTGTATATCAGAACTCATGTAGCTTTTTAACTATTTATGGTTAACCAAAATAAATGCATCTATTTGCCTCTCACTCTACAGAATCCCAAGTTTAAGTCGCCCCCTTTGTCTTTGTGTCAAAGTGTCTTTCAATAAATCGAGAATAGAGTGTCATCTTCCAGTGATCGCTCCGCTATGGAATAAAGTTCCTCGATTTCAGCCATTTCTTTCTGACACTATGAAATTTCCATCTTGTTCTCGAAATGAAAAGGAATGGAATACAGCAGGAATTATTACAAAAAGTAGCGAGAACAAAAAAGGTAAACGTTATCTTTACTCATTTAGACTCAATGAGACAAATTTATATTTACATTAAAATGTGTACCTACTTATAAATTGCGAATTAGGAATAATAATTTTAGCGGAAATAAAACGCAAATAATGCGAATAAATGCGGTGTGAAACTAATAATTCGGCTCACAACTCAGAAGGTCCACTCGGTTTTCACAAATAATCTTAGATCCTGCAAACCGCATATTGATTTCATTTATTCAAATTCAGTTTCTCAAGATATTAGACATTCATCCTAAAAATTCGCTTGGCCACTCAATACTTTCAAAAAACTGCTACAGTCGCAGTTTTTTGTAATGCGGTTACCAGTAAAAAAACTATTGGTAGAAAGAGATACCACCAGTATTAATTCCAAATAGCAGCCATGGTCGGATTCCCTTTGTTATCGCATTTCACAAAATAATTTTTTAACATAATTTTAAAAATAGAAGCTTTATTTTAAAGTAATAAATATTATACCTACATCCAAAATTTAATAATTTATATAGGTAGTTCCCCCAATTGAACCTTTCATCTGAAAAAACATCTGTATCATCATCCGATTCCTCTGCCAGATTGATAACAAATCTTTCACCAATTTATTCTAGTTTTCTATATTCTTCTTCATATTGACTTATTTTACAATTGCCTTCGACTAGTCTTCTATTGAAATATATCAAAATTCTTCTTTAATAAGTTCCCCGACTTTTTTATCGAATTTCAGAAATAAAATTTTTCTACGAACTCTCATTTTTAATTGTGACTACATAAGTTCAATTGGATTAAAAATACAGTAATACGGTGGTGACCTTATAACAGTATGGCCTTTTTTTTGCTATATTGTTAATCACATACGGTTTTCCCGTTGTTTCGTATTAAGTACCTTCAACAATTGTTTTTTGGTATATTACTCTTCGAAATACAGGTCATTTTTAAGAAGAAATTTACTACTGAAAGAACTAGAAAGAACTACCTGTTTTTACAGTATATACATATTGGGTATCATGGGATCTTTCCTTTAATGATAGGCTGCAATACTAATGCAATGACACTTTCAGGATTTATCTTTGGAATTAAACTTTTTTAAAACCACTCCTTAAAAATATTTGAGTCAATATTTTTTTGGTGATCACCAAAAAAACCACCACTATTACATTCTTTCTGATTTTTACCACCCAATTTAAGGCCATTTTGAACCCAATCATACGTAGATCCACAATGCAAAATGACCATACAGGACCATACAGGACCATACTCTCTATACTCTCATGCTTGTAGCTAGGTACATCTTTTAGCTGACATGTGCTAGACTCATCAATCCAACCTTTTATCGCAGTGTCTTGGGTGTGATACTAAGTTTCTTACAAATAATAAATCTGTTTTCATTTATCTCTAAATTCTTTTATTTTCTCTAAATATTCTAGTCGCCAATTTACCTATGATTCTTTGACTTCTGACTCTAGATTCTTGACTTTGAGAGCACGCTTAATGATAATGATAAGTACAGCTCACAAACATTCCATGATTGAAATTCAAGGGAAGATGGGTGGTATAAATATAAAACCTAAATGCATTTTAGACTACAACAAGCATAGGCCTGGTATTGATAGGTCAGATCAGATTATGGCCTATTACTCTATACCGCGGAAAACCGTAAGATACAGAAAAATATTTTTTCACCTGATAGATCTACGCCTATGGAATGCCTGTTACATCTATAATCATCACCAGAATAAAAGTATTCGACTTCTCAAGTTCCGCGAGAGAGTCGTAATGAAATTGCTTAACCAGCCAGATGCTTTGTAACCAGTAGAAGAAGCGGCAAATAAGGATACCTTTCATTCTTTAGAACCAAATCCTCTGACAAAACTGAAAAGGACAAAAGCACATTGAAAAGATGCCGTCAATGTACCATAAAAAAGGAAAAAAGAAAACAAGATATTATTGCACAGTGTGTCCAGAAAAACCAGACCTTTGTGTATTCCCTTGCTTCAAAGACTGACATGCAAAAATTTTTGACAAAATATCAGTGTAATGTTGTTTCATGTTCAATAAACTAAAACCATAGTTTCCTCTTTTCGTTAGAAAAATAAGAATCTGGTGTACTTTTTATATACGTCCAGTTTACTGGACAGCGGGCTCTATAAAGTAAAACAGCTTGAATAGCCCAAAGTCCAGTTTACTGGACATCTTTCAATAACCCTGACAACTGTCAAATTATATTTTCAAGGCTACAAATTACCTTTCTGTATTATGAAAATCAATAATCAACAAAAGGTTCATTTTAGTTTTTGCGGTTTTGGTTTGCTTGTCTCAGGATATTCCTGCATCAGATATATTTTTTCTTGTTTTGTTTCATTTCTTTACAAGCTGATATAAAGTACTGTAAGGAACCTCTGTTAGCTTTGAGACTTTTCTCAACACTGGAGATTTGCTATCTCCTATATGCATAAGATCTTGTTTTAAGTTGTTATATACATTTAGACAAATGTGTTGTGCTTGGTAATCCATAAGTAAATGTTTCTTTTTTTGTGTTCCTTCTTCTAAATCATCGCCGAAATCTGAATCGTCGGATTCAACCTGGGGTTCTACCAAATGCACAGCAGGTTCATTTTCAATGTCAGGATCCACATTTTCACAATAATTCTTCTCCAGGGACCTCGAAACACTAGAATTATTCCCCCATGGTCGAAACGTTGTTTACTATAAACTATTACAAGGGTACTGGTAAACAGTGAAACTCGGCGGACAATACGAAGCACGAAATAGTTAATTTAGCGTGTGGTTGCTACTATATTTACACTCCTTCTCAGAAAACCCAAGCCCAACCCTGCTCAGTTTTTACTTAGGACGAGGCAATAATCCCATGCTTTTTATATGAACTTTTACGAGTTTGTACGACTTTTTATACGAATATGAAATATTTCTGACGGGTACTATAACGGGTATGTACCTCTTAATTTTGTTATATAATATGTATTATAACTGAGAGGAATTGTGGCACTATAATAGCATCTACCCTATAAATGCACACAAATACAGTAAACAAATAGTACAGTTTTAATCAAATACCATTAACTCATACCCTGTATTCGAATGGTTTTCATTATGTTTCATCATTGCATGTAGGAACAGAATGATTGGCCCCAGCAAATTGCAAACCAATAATTTGTAACCTAAAAGCCCCCGTCTTTCAAATGCTATTAACCTATGACATTCATTGTTATTAAAGGGTTGCCAGGCTCAGATATTTCCATAGAGCAGAAATGCTGCTCCTACTGAAACATGCTATTCAAACCGATATTCGTTTATTACTATCTCAATACCAAACAATAAAAATAATTTGATCTTTGATAAAAAAAGAGGTTAGTACATGGGATCTTCTTTTGGTTGTAGGTATTAGGTTCAGTGTAGTTATTAGGTTGTTCAGAAAATGTAAAGAGTAATAATCCGGTAGATGGCGAGCGAAATTTTACACCCATTTCTACAAAGCAAAGTTTCAGTCAATGTTTATATAATGTACGGCGTGTTTTTTTAACCAAGTACCGTTTGGAAATAACGACCTCTGAAGCGTTGCAGTCCGCGTATGAGGGCTGAGTACATATATCTATTGGTTAGCCACAGATGTCATTACGGAAGTATTCATATATGCAATTTAATCATAAATGAGCGAATAAAATTCCTAATTTTAAACTTAATTATAATTATTTTAGCTTACACCGTGATCATTATTAAACTAAAACAATGTGATCCTACAATTTTATAAAATACGAAAATATATACCGTAAAACGGGATTCCTCTGACCTAAGGGTAAGCAACGATCTCATCCAGGGCCAGTTCATCGCCCGGCGTGAGTAATAGTACATCTGTTTCTATGGTTTTTACACGTATTTGGGTAAGTATTATTAGGTAAATAGAGAGGAACCATAACACTTTATTTTGTTTTAGATACAACGTACAGCGGGGAAGATATTGCCAAAGCTGTCCAAGTAGTTCGACGAAAGCAACTTAGTCAAAAAGCTGCGGCTTTAAAATACAAGGTATGAAGAATTACCCTCCTCAATAGAATCAACCACACATATGAAGAAAAACCTGGCCACCTAACAGCTTTGACATCCGAGGAAGAGAAACTGATTGCAGATATAATGGGCATCGTAACCGAGTGGGGGTTAATCCATTAACCAAGGCTGATAATCAAGAGGTCGTTAATAAATTCGTGAACAATCAGAGTAGACCGTTTCTCAGTGGAATGATAATAGACCAGGACATGACTTTGTTGACGCTTTCGCCAAGATAAATAATCTAAGCAACAGGCTAGCAACAAACATTAAACCACAACGGGCATCAGTGGGTCGCGTAGAAATCACAGAATATTTCGAGAACATGAGATCTGCAATAAAAGGGACTCGTCCAGAGTTAATTTACAATTATGTGGCACTGCTAAAGGCGAACTTCTTTATCCTCTGGTGGTATACAAGTCCTTTATGAAAATTAGACCAAGAGCGAACTACGAGGCATACTACAGAAACCAGATTGTATGGTTCGACATTTGATTTTTTTAAATACTTCTACCGCATATTAAAAAACTTAGAGTAGGAGATGAAAAAGTCATCGGAGATAATTTAGCATCCCACTTTTCACCCGAGGTTGTCTAAAGTGCCTTGGATAACAAAATCTATTATACAACTCTTGTACCATCTTCAACATACTTGTTTCAACCGCTTGATATGGTGTATATGCACCTTAGAAAAAATAATGGCGGAAAGTTCTTGACAAGTGGAGGTAAGAATCCAGAATAAAAGGGACTATACCAAAAGAGCTATTTCTGATGTTATTAGAAAAGTTGATGGATGTCATTGCTCACAATATTGAAAAAAATTTACAACGCTCTTTTAGAACTACAGGACTTTACCCATATGACCCTCAGGCTGTTCTGCGAATGCTTTCAGCGGAAAATGTAGAGGAAACGGCACGGATTCATGATAATAGGTTTCTTGAATTTCTGAAAGAGATAAGAGCTTATAATGCAGACAGAATTCGACACAAGAGAGGAAAAAAATTCGTCCATAAAGTAGGGGCTTAACTACTAAACAACGATGAAGATATCCAAGTAGAGAACGCTCTGCCGGATTAAGATAATAGTTGGATTCACTTCCAACATTTGATCTGACTAAAGAAAAAAT
>CAXKVY010000114.1:0-91174 GCA_964058915.1 Tetropium fuscum | reverse complement strand
AAAACTAACTATGACTACGTCCAAAATCTATAAATTAAGTTTGGACTTCGCTCATACCTCATACCTATGACCAGCTCTCTTGAATTTGTGGTTCTGTATGTGTGTATATATATATATATATATATATATATATATATATATATATATATATATATATATATATATATATATATATATATATATATATATATATATATATATATATATATATATATATATATATATATATATATATATATATATATATATATATATATATATATATATATATATACAGGGTGTCCCGTAATAACTAATAACGTGTACAATGGAAGACTACAGATTCCTGGACTCAAAATAGATAGAATAAAACTAATTCACCGGTATCCTAAATTGCTTCGTTTGGCCGCTAGATGGCCTCAAAGTTTTAAAAAAAAAATAATAATTTTGTAAATAACTGGAATAGGGATTAATCGATTTTGATTATTTTTGGGGTGTGGACTTTTGCTCCCCATCGACACATTTTGGTGATAAACCGAGTGTTTTTTAATACTTATAACTCCTAGAAAATTGATGTACGGCGATAATATCCGTTCAAAACTTTTTTCCCTTTGGTACGATAATGACAACTATTTTTTATTTGATAGGTGATACCATTTGAAAGTTTTTAGGTCTCTTATAAAATTTTTATTAAATTATCGGTTTAGGTACAAAAAAATATTTTTTAAATGTCCAACATTATCGTGCCACCCATACTACAATACTTAATGAAGTGCTAGTAGGCACTGATTTTGTAGGTTGACAATGCATAAAAATGTCACTGCTGTCAAGTTAAAATTTGAATTTTATGTCGCCGAGGGAATATTGTTTATTAATTGTCGTTCATTAATCATGTCATATACAAATTCAAAACTAACTGACATGGTAACAGTGTTGAGTTTCTGTCAAGAAAACTGCCGACAAAGTGTCAGTGTCAAAAGGAACTTTAGAACGGTTGTGAGCACTATTCTCTTTTGACACTTGATCAAAGTTAGCACTAATTTTAGCTTTACGAGACTAGTAAATCTGGCCGTAAATTACTATGTATATAGGCTAAGGATTTTACTGATTTAGATCATTGTGATATAAGTATATTATGTATTAAAACTATATAACAAATTTTATTGTTTGATTAATCTTCCTGGAAATTATTTCTAACCAATTCTAATGTTATGGTATAAACCGTCCAGGTCACTTCTTATCACAAATAATTCTAATAGTTTTCTGATTTTCTAAGTTGTACTCATCTACAGTACTTAAACAATAATTGCTTCTATATTATCAATCAGCATACTATTATTTTGCTGGCCGCATATGCAGCCATCGATCATATTAGTCCAATAATTTGCAAATAGGTACAACTAATATTATATATACTTTTGACAATTAGCAATTTTTGTGTAATGTTCATATAAAAATAAAAACAATTGGTTTTTTATATCCGGAAACATGATTTTTCCAATTTTAGTCCTGTCATGCTTCTCTATGGCAGGGACTGTTAAAAAATTGTAAGTGATAAGTCCTTTCTAATCAATTATTGTATTTCTTAACTTAGCTGTGTTTCCTTTCCTGCCACATGCTGGTAAATATTGCCGCAGGTGTAAATGTTGTTTGTGGAAGCAGAAGAAGTTTTTAATGTATATCCTCAAGGAAGATAACCTTCAGAGCGAGTGGTCCCGAAGTATTAAGGAATCTCAGAAAATACAGGGGTTGGGAAGGAAAATCCTAAAGAAGAATGAAATCTTAAACGACAAAAAAGTAATATACAAATAAGGATAGTAGCTTAAAGATAATTATTTATACTTACTCTTACTCTTGACAGCAGGTTCTTTTATAAAATAATGAAGGTGTAACCAGTTTGAGGTAAATGTTTAAATGAATGTGATAAGAATATAAGCATGTATGCTACAAAATGGCGACTTAAATCAACATCAGGGAGTTCTTAGATAATCCAATCAATGAAAAATTATGGGGGAACGCAACATAACTGTATGACAGCTCAAAATCTTTAACAATCTACTACTAGCTATTTAGTCCTTGTACTACTTGTTACACTGAGAGAAATGCGATATTAATATTACAACATAACATATATTATGTGTCTGTAATACATTACACTAAAACCTCAACGGAAAAAACTGTTTTTAAAATGGCAAAATATTGTAAATGAAAAGGTAGTGGAATGCATGTTTTTGTAAACCAAGCCAGTAGGTAATATATGTATATAAAGCCAATGTAAGCATATTGATTGTTAGAATGGATGTTAAGTTACTTTGGATTGTGTAAACCTGTTGATACAATTTTGAATAGAATTTTTCTGCTAATCATAATTCAAATTATATTACAATTGATGGAATTAACATTTCAACGTAATGTAAACAACAAATAGGGTATTTTCACATTTTTTTTAACTACATAAATAGATACTAGGCGAAAAAATAATAAACCCATGTTTTATATTTTTTGCAATTAAATAGAGAAAAATTAAGTTAAACATTGTGGATGCCATCAAACGATAACATGAATAACTCACTGTATACAGTAATCTTTATATATTAGTCAAAACTGGTAGCAGTATGACTCCTGATTTGTGTAGTGAATGTGAACAGTATTATTATTAACAACCACTTTCTGGTGGATTTTCTAAATTTTGCTTGTTGATGTCTTCACATTTTAAAAAATGGTACATAAAACATCATGTAAGTGATATAACTATTTTTTCATATTTTGTGACAATATTTAACTATTTTATAAATTCAAAATATACATACATAATGTGGTTTTCAGTATCTTGTATAAACAAGTAAAAAAAAAGCGTTTCAATTTCATATTTATAAGAGTTAATGGAAAGGTTAGTAAAACATTTAAACAAATTACAAATAGTCTTGAATTTATTTTGAATAATGTACTGACATATCATTGTCAATAAACATATATACATAACATATTTATTAGGTTTTCATTATATTTTCAGTAAAACAAAAATCCTTAAAGTATACTCGTATATGAAAATTACAAAATTTCCAGATATGATCTTATTACAAATTTAAACTATTAGAAACAACAAAACAGAATAAGTGCATTCGTAAATGTAGTGATGAGCAGCATTACACCAAAAAATATAGAATATTCCCCATCACAGAAATTTACGTAAATTTTATTTTTATTATAAAAAACATGAGGTCTGTCTACACAAATATTTGTATCGAGTGTATTTGGACAATACCTTTATGGTCAAATGAGGAATATAGAAAAAGTTGCATATTCAGTGAAAACTTTATGTTTTAAATAACAAATAGGTACCTACATATATATTTATTATAATTATATACATATATATATATATATATATATATATATATATATATATATATATATATATATATATATATATATATATATATATATACAATGTAGGTATTGTCAAGGTGTACGTTAGCGCTAATATCTGAAATACGTTATTATGCATAAGAACTTTAGGGATTATGCACATAATCAGAAACTATTAAACTAAAAAAATTCTAGTCTTTGAGGCTCGATTGTTCTAAGTATTTCTAATTTCCTCTTTCTCATCGCTTTAACTTTCTATCTCAACTTGTTTTTATGTGGACTGTCGGAGCTTAAGATGGCAGATGTTTGGATTACGCATGAATATGATGGAGTCAGCATAGGCGACTTTCTTAGAGAGGTGTGAATAGAAGGTGGTATTCACACCTAAAATCAAAATATGTCATATTAAAGTAAATAAATATCATATAATGTTATAGGATTATTAAAAATTACATATAAGCAATATAAAACCAACAGACCTATTAGGTAGGTACCTGCAATGGGTGAAGAAGATCGAGAAGCAGGGACAACAGTAGCTTCAGTACTTTCTTCTAGAGAGGGAGTCAAGCTGATATCTGAAATTTCATTGTGGTTAAAAAGAGCTGTGTTTATATGTATTAAATTTGGACATTAATTTGTCGATTTAGTAAATATATCTGAACAATTGAATAACGCACAGTAAGTGCAATATTTCATAAAAATACCCAAAGGTAAATAAAACTCATACCTGCTGTGTTCAAAGTGCACTCTAAAGTGGTATAACAGCAGGCTGCTTTGGCGTCAGGTGTAGTCTCCTATTATTCCTAGACAGACCGAATAAGGATATCTGAAATTTCATTTATGGTTACTATACACTAATTGTATGCACAAATACAATAAATTTCTGTAAATGTTAGTGAAGTTTTAACATTTTACAAATAGAGTTACTTACTAGTTTTTTTGATAAGGTATAACTTGGAAACTGGCTGGCTCAGGGTAGGTTTCACACGTTCATGTCAGAAAAGTAAGGTTGACAACTATACTACTTGTTAAACGCATGCGCACTGAAATTTGGTTTTGGAGGGTACCTTCGCTTCTGTGTGGGGAATAAAACTACCATGGTACATGTGGCGCTGCGATCGAACGCCAACGGTCAGCTGATTGTTGGTTTGTTTATACGGAACGATACAGAATAAAGGAGTTTATTAATTCGTTTTGTGTTCTTGCAACATATTAGTTAAACATACATTTGTAAAAACTGTTATTTGATTTCGTTAGCTATATAATTATTTTCATAGGTAAGTAAATTTGGTTTAACTTATTTTTGCAATATTTATTTCCAAAACTAAGTTCTATAATGGGTGACAGTGAACATAAAAAGCTAATTTTAGGTTTATAATAGTTGCATTGTTTTTTTACTTAGATGCTACCACAAATAGTAGATGTGTGACCGAAAGGTTTAATTTTATACAGTTGTAACACAACTATTTAACAAACGTGTTTAAATATATTTGCTTTTTGTTTCCACAACTGTGCATTTTTGAGGAGCTCCCATCTCCCATGATGCTATGCAATGAGTGATGGTAATAGATATAAACAAACCCTCCTGTGCTTTTCTTGGCAAAATAATGAAAATGGGTTGTTTTGTCCATATTTTCTCTTGAATGGCAATTGTAGATGCAACAATCCGTGTTATGCACTGTTTTCTTTGGCATTATCATTAATAACAATTAATTAAGAGATAAATTATGCGCCAATAAGCACTCTTACCCACGTAACTAAATGGAAGTAAACAAAAGTGGAAAAATGTCAAAAATCTTACTCGTCTATACTTACGTTTAATGTTTGGCCGCTAGGGTCCGAACAGACGGCTGAAACTTTTATATATAGTCACTGTCGCTGAAACAACCAATAAGCTTCCTCTTTCATGGCAATATTGAATAGAACTACCAGAGACTTATTCACATAAATCATTGGTACTACTACACAACGAAAATTTCTCACTACTAAACACTAAATTATACAGTAACGCCAACAGCTTCTTATAATAAAACCTGTCCAAAATAGTTAATAGATAATATAATAAAAAAATAATAATTAATTATAATAAAAAAAACAATTTTCATCACAACCCATAGACATTCCGCCATGTTAAAGTCAATGGTTATAAGAATATCTCACTAATGGTGTTTCTCGCTTCGAAAACCAGAAAACCTACTTGCAGGAGTTGCTGGCTGAAAAACCTACTTATTTGAACTCCATAATTCAAAACCAGAAAATGATTTTAGAACAAGGGGATCCTGAAATCTTTACATTTATTCACTTGCCCCTTGCTTGCATAAAACCAACATTATGGGTCAAGCTATTTCTCAATTTTTCTCAAAATGGATAATTCAATAAGTAGACTTTGTCTCTTTGTCTTATATTTTATTGAAAAGGGTTAATTAAAAGCCCAATATCTACAATAATAAGAATTATTACCATAGTTGTCGAAATAACTACATCTTATGTAGGGCTACCAACATAATAGTTGTTGTGTTGATAGGTATATAATACAATTTTATAGCAAAAAGTTGATGGTTGATGTTAAAATAATATAATAACAAAAAATATTACTCAACATTATTAACATTTTTCACATTTAGCTGTTCTAACAATTTTCTAACTTCAACTATTTCATCTTCAGTCACTGTTACTTCCACATTACACTGTTTTTGTTCATCCCTAATAAACTGGAGAGCAGCAATTTTTTCTTCTAAAAATGCTGGCTTTTCATTATTTAATTGTAAACGATAAGCATCAAGCTTTTTCAGTTTTAAATCATCACAATATTTATCTGTTAATTTCCGTAATGAGTCTTTTCTTGTTACCTTGATGAACGCAACAGGAGGAGCTTTGTAAACAATACCTAAAGTCTCTAGAAGCCATTCGAATCTTTTATAATCCCAGCGCCTCAAATACTTCATAATTTTTTTCCTATGATCGATTAATTCCTTCAAATGAACCTTTAACCTCTTGTTACGTGGGAATCTTTCAAGTGTTTCTTGTAGAGCTCTTATTTTACCTAAAAATAAAATAGTGGTTTTATGAAAACAATAAAAAATATTAATAATACTTCATATTCTGATTTGTAATAAACTATTTTTTCATACAAAAAATTATTATGTAAACTATGCGAAAATTTAAATAATAATTGTTAGTTAACATTTGGATTCTGCATGAGCATTCAGACAAGTAGTACTTCAGTAGTTTCTATTTTAGTAACTTGTTTGTTCACACAAAAGCAGATCCTGTCAAATGGCCCGTCTGCCACTAATATTTGCCAGATTTGCGATATGTCCGTCACCAGTATATTTGTTAGTTTATAAGTACCAAATGGATAGTTATTGGCGGCAACTTTTTTTAACATATTTCAGGGTTCACAACAATTTTTTTGCACAGTACATATCCAATTTATTTTCTTGGAAACTCTGCTGAATATAAATATTTTTGCTCTAAGAAATAGACATATGCTTACTAGAAAATATGAACGACAAATTATATTGCTATATATTTAAATAGTTATTCTAAATAATTATCTTCCTACGTTAATTAATGCGTTTTATACTCGGTTTCGGAAATAAATGAGAGTGACTCATACCTGCTGTGTTCGTCTTCTGCAGTTTCAACAAACCCGCTGTCTTCGTCTTGACCATTGAAACACTGTGAGTGAGTCTCATTTATTTCCGAATCTGAGTATAAGTAATGATGGATAATAAATAATGGACATGGCTTGAAATTGAATCAAACCTTATTTCCTTTGATTCTATAGATACTTTACAAACTGATTACCACACCACTCATAGAAAAATAAAGAAGGCAAGTCTGAGTATCCTTCAAACATACATATCCTTCAGGGCAAGGGTAATTACCCTGAATCCTAATCACAATTCCAAAACTCATTAGTTAGGGCCGCTGTTGCAGGTAACTTTCCGGCTGTCATTTCTTTATTTGTTAACTGATGGAGATGAAACTTGGCATGCATCACATGTTATTAAGGCAGTTTTTGATCTACTCTTCAAGTTTGTACTTTGTACTATACACCCAGCGAGGGGACAACGAAAGAGCATGCATTGCGCACATTCCAGAAGGTGCTGCTCTCACTGGGAAACCAACTACCTTGAGACTTGTAGTGTTGGGAACCAAAAGGCATATTTTGCAAGTGTATGAAAAACTGCAGCAGTGGAAGTTGAAGTTGTAAAAACAAGAGGAGAAAGGGTTGCAGAACACTTCGGCTCTTTGTATGTCAGAATGATGTTGGTAAAATTATACAAATATTGATAAAATACTAAATATTATTTTGGGCAACTCCCTAAATTCGTTTTGGGATGATAACATTTTCACCCACTTTTGATCGTACAAGTATACAAGTAAAAAACTGCCACACACTACAATTAATTGATTATTGCAAAGCACCTAGCCTATATAGCGATACTGTATTACTGCTAGACGACAGACCATGACCATCAGCCGCCGTAATCACGTGTTTGGTGCGACATTGCCAAACATTCCATTTACCCGGAGATTTTAGGTTAAAACCCGAAACCGTTTTTAACCTCCTGAAACTCCAGGCCAAACCCGGAGGGTTGACAACCCTGTAACCATTATGCTATAGAGGTATAAAACCGAGATACTAGACTGAAATCTAGAAAAACATGCTTTCATATATCAACATGTCTAATTTTAAATCTTAAATCCTAGTGAAATGGAGATCCTAGAGAGAGATATATAAAATTAATTTTACGAGTTTAAGTTCATTATTAATATTACATAACAATGACCTGTTTATTTTTTAATAAATACTGTTATAATGGTATTTGCTTATTTATTTCAGAACTAAGGAGTGGTAGATTTGCATTTTAAATTTCGATGAATACTGTAAGAATAAGAAATTAACACTAGCTAACAAATCCAATCCAGAATTCTGAAAACCCTAGATGCGTTATGAAGCAAATTCCAATATTTTCAAACTGGAGTTAAAAGCTTTTAGGAATAAAACAATTCGAAAATCAATGCAATCCATAAATACATTTAAAAAATATAAATTATGTCTAAAGTGAGGGCTATGGTACACTTTAAATTTAGTATGTCTAGATGTCTTCACCTAGAGGCCATGAGGACCTTGTATTTTGCAAACTTTCATCTTCACTGAGATTTTGCATAATTTTCTAGGGGCACATGTATCATTCAACGTTAAGACAATTTCTAAGATCCCGAAGCCAGTTATCAGGATCCTACTGAGACTATTTAAAATTCTGTAGAGAAAAAATATTATTACATCTATTTGTCCGTCATTGGCAATGTATCTATCCATCATATTTACTGAGTAGCAGCCCAGAAAATATAGTATAACTAACATATATTCAATAACTACAATAGAAGAACAAGATAATATTAATACAGTAAAAAAGCATAAACATATACAGGCATTTATCTGCTGCTTTGTTCATTTTCATTCAACTTTCTTTGGCCCTGACTTGCCAACATAGCTAACTATGTATAGCTGCTAACTGCTTAGAAAATATGGCTCTGAGGAAAAATGTTCATAGGTTGGTATAATTTTTTATAGACAATTTTATTTACTCCAATTATTATTGTGTATACCACTATTTTGGGCGAAGGATAGATACAAAATGATTTATTACAAAAAAACCTTATTTGTATAATAATTATGGTTAGTTCCCCACCACGAAGGTACTTTCTATTTACTTTACAGAAATACCTAGTTAAGCTACTCATTAATATAGACCAATGTAAGCAACAATCAGTTTCACACACTACAAACTATTAATGCCAGACTACACAGATTGAATCTATCTGCTATTGAGACTGTATGTTTATTTTTATTAGTATACGGCCAAGCTTGCGACCTGGTCGCCGCGACATAAACGCTGCGTTCCGGTCGCTGTGATGTGTTGCATTGATTGTAATGTAGGTGGCTAAGCTTGCGACCAGCAACAGCGACTGATTTTGAAAACGCTTTTATGAGCGTTTTTGAGACGCCGCGACAAAAACGCTCCCCATAGTTTCTTATGCAGATGGTCATAGTAGCGTTCCAAACGCGGCGTTTGGAACGCGTCTTCAGTCCTGTGACGGCCAAGCTTGCGAGAACACGTGAAAAGTAGTGAAAAGATGTTTGACACTGAAGTATTCATAAATGAAATTCAAACACGGCCGCCGCTTTGGAATACGAAATTAAAGGACTATTCAAATAGGGATATCAAGGGAAAATTATGTATCGAAGTATGCAGTAATATAGTGCCAAACTGGGATGCACTCAATAATGCTGACAAAAACAAAGAAGGTAAAAGCACATATTTATTTATACATTTCATTTTGAAACCGTTTCATGTTAACATTATAATTATTCTAATCTAAAGAAGTACCCCATATCCTATACAGTGTGTATCTGTAAAATCATTTTGAAGCAACTTAAAACCCCTGTCTTGTCAGATTTTCTTGACAACGTATCAGTTGTTACAATTTATATCATGTTATACTGCCAAGGGACGCTACCTGCAGGGGTAATAAAAAACTCAGCGAAAGAGTCCCTGACCTGTTTAGCGCTTTTACTTGCACCACCTGTGCCTATAATTTGTATATCTAACATCTGGCAAGTCAGTGTATCTTCAAATTTGAAACCATCCCTTAACCTAACAAAATTGTGTAAAATGCAGGTAGCTAAAACTATGACAGTTGCAAAATCGGGATCGAAGTGTATGGCAGTATGAAGTATTCGCCACTTGTTTGCTAAAATGCCAAAAGTGCACTCTACAAATCTTCTTGCCCTGGACAATCGATAATTGAATATACGTTTTTTTGTTATCCAGGTCTTTTCTTGCATATGGTCTCATCACATTTTCACTCATAGCAAAAGCCTCGTCGGCTATGAAAGTAAATGGCATTGGCGTATTTGAATTAAAGTTACGAAGCGGTCTTTTATCTGTTTAACGAACCAGAACGTAATTTTTTATTAAAAAAGAGATTGTCTAAAAATGTTAGAATCTGCTGACTTGCCGTATGCTCCTACATCAACACTAGTAAAACAATAATTTGCATCAGCTACAGCAAGTAAAACAATAGAACAATAATTTTTATAATTAAAAAACTGTAATCCAGAATGATCAGGTGTAACTAATCTCACATGTTTCCCATCAATGGCTCCGAGACAGTTTGGAAAATTGGTACGGTTCCCAAAATAGTCTGCGATTTTTATCCAATCTTCTGTAGTTGGCTCTGGCATAAATTTATCCTTCATTGAAGTCCATATCTCCCGACACGTTTCCTGAATTATTGTTGAAATTGTGCTTCTTCCCAGACGAAATTCAAACGATAATGATCTAAATGTATTTCCAGTTGCAAGGAACCTGTAATTAAAATATATAATTATTTTTGGCTGCGTGTAATAATATTGCAGGAATATATAATATTAATATTAACTTTTTAGTAAAAGACCTTCAAAGAAAATGGAAGTCCATACGGGATGCCTTTACAAGAGAAGTACGTCTACAAAAACAGCCCTGTGGAAGTGGTAAACGAACGAGGAAACGCTACATATATTTCGATCAATTGCTGTTTTTGCTTGATACTTTGGAAGAACGATCGTAAGTAATTAATGGTAATTCTCGATTGGAGAATACCTATACAAATTATTTTTGGGAGTTTTAGCTCATGCCTACTTAATGTTTTTTCAGAACTCGTACTAACTTCAATACTGGGGAGGCAGACAATGGCGATGAAACTAACAATGAAGAGCATGAATTTGAAAACACCATATCTGTGACAGGTGATGCAGCTAGTCCCGTATCAGCTAGTCAGAATCTAATGCCACTTCGACGAACTGCTAAGAGAAATGCAACAAACACTTTTGAACTAGAAGTTCTTCACCACATTAAGTCACGAAAACCTGAGGAGAAAACTGGTGACGAGTTATTTCTGTTATCCCTTTTGCCCATGTTCAAGAAGCTGGATGATCGTACAAAACTTTGGGCCCGCATGAAATTTATGGAAACGATGCAGCAAGCGGTCACTTTCGAACCCATGGCATCGCCATGAATATCTATTACGAGTAATATTCCTTCATATCCCACTTTCAGTAATAATACTCCTGCATACCACACATCACGCAATAATAATGCATATCTTCAATTAGGTAGTATTCCCACATATCACCCGTTGCCTAATAATATCCTAGCACATGATATTATTAGGCAACCGATGGCGAATTATAGTTCAGCGTCATATTCCCAACAAAATAATAGTAATATTATTGAACCATCTCCTTCACTTGGTCCGACTCGACAATTGTCTGGAGTTGAACAAACAGCGGAATCTCCCACATATACAGATTTGTCATCACCGCATTCGCAGGATTCTTCCATTTTCGACGTATATGAGTAATGTTTTGTTATATTATAATGTACAAACTTAACAATAAAAGTATCAAATAAATAAATTGGCTTACCTTAAAGTTACTGCAACCAGGTATATGAGTAATGTTTTGTTATATTATAATGTACAAACTTAACAATAAAAGTATCAAATAAATAAATTGGCTTACCTTAAAGTTACTGCAACCCTCTCTTCAACTGAAATAGCGTTATTAAATCTTGTGGCTTGCCTCTGTAAACCTTGTTTAACATAAGAATGAAGTTCGTCAAATGAAGGAACACTCATTCTAAAATATGAAAAAAATCTTTCTTCGTGGTTCCTGAGAATACCAAACAATGTGTGAAACTGCCCACATGTAAGTCTCTGTGCGTTAACTGGATGAACACTATATTTTCTTTTTCTCCGCTTTTTCTGTAAATACCTCGAGACACTAATAGCTAACAGCATATCATCATCCATGGTTTGATCTGAACTGGAGTAAAAACGGTAAGTAGCGGGAGTGGGACCGTGTACGCTGTCGCAAGCATGGCCATTGCAAAAAATTTAAAACACAGCAACCGGAACGCAGCGTTTATGTCGCGGCGACCAGGTCGCAAGCTTGGCCGTACCCTTATGGGTTTTCAAAGATACAACCAAAATCTTCGCGTTCATTTATGGGGAGAGGGTTAACTATTTATTTAAGTAAATAGAGTAGGTTTTTAGATTTTTGACCCTCAAACAAAATCATTTAAAAAGGGAAATCTGAACAGCCTGAATTTGATGTGACAAAACACTTATTACCTGACTTATAATTACAAACTTAAGAAACAAAACCATTACCAACTTATAAATATAGGATAAGTATAAGTACTTAACAAAAGCTTTTTCGGCTTAGAAATGAACATTAAGTACTAGTTTAAAATTCAAAACTTATTGACTGCATTCTCGGCAAGTTGCCTAACGAGCAGCTATTTTTGCTGTCGCTATAATATGGGCTAGGTACTTAGTTCTAACTCATTATCTATATCTCTATAGTACTCTATACCATAGGTACCTATTTATCCGTATGTGGTACATAGAAAATGTGCCGGTTTTGCTTTCTATAATAAGGAGAAAGGACTAATTATTGTTTACGAGTATTCCTGAGGAAATATTTAGGTTGATATTTTCATAAATTCAGATTGCTCTTTGTATGCAGCACAGTTTATTATTAACGGCACTCTTACTGTATTACTCCATTAGGTCTCACCTGTCCATTTGGCAATTTTAACTTCTATAGAGGCTACATCAAAATCATGTCTTTTCACTTTGTCCACAGTTTCATACACAAACAGCTGATTAGTATATTTCTTCGGAGCAAATTCCAATGTAAATAGTTTTTTTACTTCTTCGCTTGCAGTTTCTAATTCTTTAGAATTTCGAAATTGTAGTAGGATTTGCTTTTTATTGATATTTGGTATACCCTCTATGTCTCCAGTCTTTTCAGGTTTGTAGCAAGGAATTTTTTCCGGTCGTACCCACTTTATTTTTAAATCGCTTTTAAATGCATATCTCCTCGAAATTACACTATGGAATGGGAAATTATATCCAGATTGGATTATTTTACCAAAGCTCAAAATTCTTCCGACATTCATCTTATAGGTTATGGCATCGCCATCAAGATGAGACCATAGATTAATAATGAGACACAAGTTTGCCAACATTTTGTAATAAATTTTCCCTGAAACCACATGAAAAATTCCCTACCTCCAGTAATATTTCCCTAGATTGTTCCATAAAAATTTAATGCTAATATTTTCTATATAAATAGATAAAATACCGTTTAGTGGTTTGATAACATATGTACCTAGGTATATTAAAATTATGTAAGAACAGCTTAATTGTTAAAAGGAACCCACATATTTTATTTGGCTTTAAAACAACAGAGAAAATTAATATTTATAAAATAATAAAATACCTAGGCACATTTTATCTTTTATCATTATATGTCATTCGCTTTCACTGCTGACACTTTGTTTTTTCTTATGATCGTGTACCTAACTATCTGCTGAACATAGAACCTTATTGTGAAATCTGCTGAAAATAGAACCTTAAAAACAATGGTCCTTCGATTAGGAATTTCCCTAGAAATATTGATTGTTAAGTGTTTCCCTTTTCTCTGTTTCCCTAGATGACTGAGAATTTCCCTAATTCTAGGGAAATTTCCCTAGCGTGGTAAATTTCCCTTGTTTTGCTCTTCTTGAGTTCAACAATAAATAGCCATTGAGTTCAACAGACGTTGGGGCAATTTTTGGGATTGTACGTTTTTTGCGTATGTTAAGCATACGCAAAAATAATTCATATAACGCATATAACGCATATATACGCATATATAAGCGCATATATACTTACGTGAAACGTATACTTTTCTTCGAACCAATTTTTGGATGATATGCACAAGCCAAAAGACGTTTGAGTTAGGAATTCGCAACATTACGCAAGGTTGATCAGGCAACACTGCAAATTGAGAGACTTTTGAACTACTGACAGAAAAATATAACTACTCGAACAGATATAACCTTAGATTATAGTTCCGTGTCTTATCTATGATTATAGTGATTGCTTCGAGGTTGGCTTTTAACAGTTACTATAATTTGAAAATTAGTGACATGTGATAAATGTCGTAAAACAAGAAGAAATTAAGTGCGAATGCATCAGATAAGAAAATTTTTGGGGCCACAATTGTTATAATAGTAGTTTTAAATTTTATCGTTGATTCTAGTTCACTCTCAGAACTTGTGCTATCTGTTGTGGAAGAGTTCGCCATTTTTGTTTGAGAAATGACTGTAAGGAAATAAGCCAACAAATCTTTACTCTAATAAACTTACGTTTTTCTATTTGCCTCTTGAAATGTTTATAGAAATATTACGTTCCTAAGATAACGATGGAGAGCGTAGTTAATCCAATGCTTGATGTAAAACTATTTTACTTCACTTCAGTCTTATATAGTAGTAAAAGAAATATTTGTATCTGAAAAGGTACCCATTAAAAGCCATCAATAAATTTTTGTACAATTTGTACAAAAAGTTTTATTGTACTGTACCTAGAGGCTAGTTATAATCTAATATACTCCACAATTAGAAACTTGTTTTGCGTTTTTATTTCCGCAGCGGATTTTGTAGCTGTGATGTTCGGTTTCTTGGTTGTTGAAGGGTGTGTGAAGGATGTACCTTACTCAGTGATACGTCTCTTCGTCTCTTCTTTGCAAGTTTGCACACATCTTCAATTTTGGTGCTGTTTTCAGGGCATGTGACCATTTTTGTCGGTCTCGTGTCAGAAACTGACATGTACTTTTTGTACTGACATGACATTTTTTGAATTTGCTTTTTTTTGCGGATTTGCTGGGGTTTTGGGCGTGTATCGATGCCGCACTGGCGAAGGAGGTTGTATACACTGTTTCTACCACAAGAAGGGTCTTTGAAATGCTTTAAAAGGGCGCTTTTTCTCTTAGCAGGAGCTTCGATTAAGGGGTACAGGTGACCTAGCTCGTAGCTAGGCGATAATCGTCTGAGCGTTGCTAGGCGATAACCGTCATATCGATAACGTGACGGCCCAGTCTCATTAAACGCCCACAAAAATAAAAGTGGAGAGCGCAAAAAGTGCAGAGCGCTCCTAAAGAAGTTTTCACTTCAATAATAATAATATCAATTGGATTGACTCATAGATACCCATATATATATATATATATATATATATATATATATATATATATATATATATATATATATATATATATATATATATATATATATATATATATATATATATATATATATATATATATATATATATATATATATATATATATATATATATAGCAGAATCACTCTTGCCGTTGCTTAATATTTTATTCAGTTCTTGAAAATTCCCAGAAAATTTCACCCATTTATTCTGCCAACCGCGACTTCATCCGCCCGAATTTAACGCGCGCTCTGAGCCCGCGCGACAGGCAGCCTTTGTGATGATGATGCTTTGTCATGGGAGGGGGGAGCGGTGGGAGGCGCGTATAATTATTTATTAGTGTAATATATACTTCCCTATTTGAATCGGATTTTTTGTTCACAATTTCATGGATTTTAATCTTTTTGCACAAAACCCTAATCAGAGAAAAATTTGAATAAATGTTTTTTTGTTATGAATACCGTATATACTTTCATATGCATTTAATAAAAAACTGTTATTTTGACATTATCTAAGAGACACTTCAATTTTATTTATTTGTATTATAGATTCCGATTGTAATAACGCATCTGTAACTTGTTTTATACATTTGGAAACTGTTGATTGGTACACATCAAGATATTATTTATTGCCACCAACTACCGCCGCTGGAAATAAATTTTAACGCGACTAAAACCATTTTAGAAAAGCTATTAATTTCGGGACTGAAGTGGCATTCATTTACCTACGTAGTGATGTCTAAATCTTTTATCCGCAGTGCCGGACGGATGTAAGATTCCAAATATTGAAACAAATTAATGTAAGAGAAGATCTTTTGTTAATCGAAACACCTTAATACACTTTACTACGGTATAGTTTGTAACATCGAAATATGAGACATAAAAACCCGAGGAAAAAAGAGATCTTTATATCGATCCCTTCACACCTGCTACCGCATTTTTAACAGCGTTGTTAAGTATAACCGATTTCTAGGATATATATACATCGCCCACCACATTATGACATTATCATGTAGTATAACAAAACATTTATCACACTATATACCTTTCGTCATATCATAAAACAATTTTGGATGGTGAATGTGATGCAGAATGAGAATGTTTCCTATTCAAATATTACGGATCCATTTTACATGTTCCTCGGCCGTGTCACATCGGCATCGTTGGCATTCATTGGATGCATAAATTGCCTAATACCTTCGAACAATAATTCTTGAAATAGAAGTGATACAGTTATTCTTTAATTTGGTGTATTATTTTGATGGGTTTTGTGTTAATATGGATTAGTTATTAGTATTCTATCAAAACATGTTGAATGAAACAAACAAACAACTTGTTGAATGAAAGCGCCTTTATAGTGACGATTTTAGCTTGCTGTAAGAAAAGTTATACTTCCCATTGCGGCCATTGTGGGTATTCTTTGAAAATTTTTTATGTCTCATATTTCGATGTTACAAACAGTACGTGGACATGGTTTAGTTCTATGAATGGATCTCGAGGGATATGTGCTGGTTGTTTGGTCGATTTTGTTGCTCCACTATTTCTAAATTACGTATCGCGAATATGGTAAAAATACTTCCGCGCATACTTGCGCGCGCTTTAGAAGAAGACATAGAGAACAAACAGAAAAGCACTACGGAAGGCTACAACTTCTAACACTATTACAGCATACAGTAACCAAACAGTAACCTAACATAACATAACCTAACCTAACCTATCGGTTATTAACTAATCTAAATTCAACGAGAGAAAATCTGATGTAACAGCAATATTTTTGACATCAACACCAACCCATAAAAATTAATAAACTAAAATGCATCATTTGCACTATGAATTGACCTTTAATAACTTTTGAACTTTCCTAATGATTCTGAGGAAGCCATTCGACGCATCTCCTCAAGAGCTTTCGATTGATATATAACATGGACATCTTCGAAGTGGGCAGCATACGGAAGTCAAGCCGTGAATATATTCATTAATTCTTCCATTTTTAATAATTTATTTTAATCACGGCAAGAAGCCACAAAAGTCACACACAAACACTGAATAACTAAGACAGATGAAATTAAATAAAAAAATAACAGTCGATATAACCTCAAATGTAGGCACCCCAGCACATACGCAACCGAGATCGGCCAGTCGGGCCAGTCTCTCACCACCAGTGTTGCCAACATTCTGAAGACAGATTTTCCAACCTGAGAGTCAAACATTTCCAAATTTCCCCTAATTCATGGTGCCATCTATTGTTAATTATAAAGATTACATTTAGATGTTATTGCACATTCGCTATTTCGTTACAAACCACTAAAGATGATAAGCAAACAGACGCAGGAAATTATTAAACGTTTATTTGAGTTGAGAGGCATAAGAAATATGAAGTTTAACGCAGCAGAGTAGACTTGCATCGGCGGATTTCTTTCCTCGTTTCGGCATGTTTCTATCGGCGAGACGCATAGGAGTTATGTGCTACATTATCGATTCCGTTATAATTATAATTTATAATCGCTAATAATGTCACTTGCTGAAAATACGAAAATGAACTTTTAAATTTCGTATGATAGTATATGACAGTTTATAATAAACTTTATTTCTTGTTATTTATTATCCACCAAATTCCATTTATTTATATTCCAAATTTTTGACCAAACCAAAATACTCTTCCCAATTCGTCAATTCTAGCCTCGAAAATACCAACATTTGGGAAATTTCCCACGGGTTGTGGTGACACTGCTCGTCGCTCGCAGTGAAACGTATAAAAATTTAGGCATACGCAAATACTCGAAAATGGGATTTCTTACTCTTCGCATATTTGCATATTCTTACTCTTCGAAGATTTTCTATAGTTATGAATGGCCAAAAATTGACCCCCAGACAGTAGAGAGAGAGATGGGTCGTTAACTATAGATAAAAATAAGGAAGTTGTTACTTTGGTAGCGTTATTTTGTCGCCGCAATTTTCTGTAACGAAGTGTTAAAGTAACCAGTGTAATATATAAGCTCTGGTAACCAGTCGCATATGGAACGATCCACAATAGACGAACGAGGAACGAGTTGTAGTTGTAGATATGTGTTATACATAGGGTATCTACGTATCTATACTATTCCGGCCGCCGGCGTTTCGACCGATTGGCGAGAGACCTGAAATGTATTTCAGATTCTTTCATTGCGATTTTCTAATGACAAATTTTGTATGTAAGTCAAATTCCTTAAATACGTGTTGTAATATGTAATCAATCAGAAGAAAGTGTGCGTCCTGTCACCTACCGAGGTAGTGGAGCTTTCGTACGTAGTGGAATTTTCGGTGGTTCCTCGTTCCAACATAACGTTATTTTGTCGCGGTATATTTCTGGAACGGTCGCGGTTGTATCCGCGACAAGTGTGGAACCGCTTTTCCCATCTCTTTATTCACTGTAAGAAACACACAGAGATGCATGATTATCTGTGAGGGTTTTTACTGAAGAGAGAACTACATCTTACATCAACGCTCTGCATGCACTTGCACCATCTCTTGGCAAGTATATTTATAGTTTTACATCATATTGCTAAAAAACAATATAAGACATTCACTGCAACAGCCTTCTGTAACACTCAGACAGTTTTCCGTCCTCGTTTCCCGACAGTTGTTGTGGTTGGTTGTGGTGTGGTTACTCATATTTTGCCAAATTTTTTTGGGCCCTTTATCCAAGTTTAGTTGGAACGGTCTCGATTGAATCGCCTTTTATCTATTGCTCATGAACGTTACCGTTTCAGAACGGTTTTCGGAGGTGTTGGAAAAAAACCTATAGTAACTATAATATACGTGGTACATAAGGTGTTATATGTAATACAGATTACATAAATATGCATAAGGTTTGTTCCATCATCTCCGAGAATCGCTCTGGATCTATTATTGCGTATGAAAGTGACCGACGTTTATGCGCAATAGATAGGAAGCGTTCCAACAGAGAGCGAACCGTCCGCTCTCTGTTGGAACGCTTATACGCATAGGACGATCCTACTACACAGAAATAAAACCTAAGCTGTGATAAAACTACTAAAAAATAATCCCGCCAATCATTTTTCTGTGTCGCTAATAACATGGCGTCTAGTGTCTGGAGTTGAGTTTGCGCAGTTTAACGAACATATAAATAAGAAAGTTGAAGAAGGAGGAAGGAAGTAAAAGAGAATATACATTTCCATATAATAATATGTAAAAAAAAATCTATTTTGTGATATTTTTTTATGTAAACAAAATATTCTATATTTAATAGAAATATATTTATTAATTATAGGCAGTAAGTAAGTTTCTTCGGTTCATATTGTACGATTTTCCCTCTGTATCATCGGTCTCGGTGTTCTGCTTAGTTCTTTGGTTAGTAAATTAATCTAAGGTG
Source organism: Tetropium fuscum (assembly GCA_964058915.1). Classification (NCBI taxonomy): domain Eukaryota; kingdom Metazoa; phylum Arthropoda; class Insecta; order Coleoptera; family Cerambycidae; genus Tetropium; species Tetropium fuscum. The sequence continues at coordinate 71,347 of CAXKVY010000114.1, read as the reverse complement.
CGATTATTCAAACACCTCTTCCGTTGCGAAATATGAACGGAGCAGAATCAGCTCCAGAAAATTACGTATTTCTCGTCTTCAATTGGTTACAGATCGGGTTTACTGTAATTCACTTCTATTTTCTTTTAATTTCTGTGTCCTACTGGCGTTCCAACTAAACTTGGGATCGTTTGTGAACGGTTCCGGGAATAAGGTAACTTCAGTACAACATTCAAGATACAAGATAGGAACTGTTTATTACCTAGTACCGTCACGGTACTATTCGACGCATTCGCGTGAAAACAATTTGGATTTATGGATTGGATTCGATTCCATTCGTGTCTTATCTATGGATTCCATACCGTTCTGGGGACGACAGTGATGACACTAGTGAAACTCCGCTACACGATAGAATTCTATACATCGCCGGGAAGCGATAGTTTGGTACTATCATTGAGTTTCTCTACTTAGTAGATACTTCCCCCCTTGCCTCGCAGGTATGCTCCGGCGATGGCTCTATAAAGCCATAGTTATAATAAACTAGAAAATATCGCCTTCTGCTACGCACGACGAGTCAGATATAGATATAACCTCAGATTAAAAATCCAGTGAGAAAACGTCTGCGAAATGAGATAGAACGATTGTTTATTATCCCACAACATTTGTTGAAAATTTGTTGAAAATTTACTGGGTTTTGTACACAAACATTGCGCCCCCTGCCTCGTGGGCAACTCATGGCTACCCATAGCGCCACAGTTTAATACAATTTATTTTCCTAAATTTCATAATTCTTAGAAAAAATGTCAACATTTTGAGATTCCATCAGAATTTTGAGATTTCTTCTCAAAATTTTGAGAAAAAATTCTCAAAAACTGTCGCCCTATCGCGGTATCGCCGCTACTCCTCTTTTTGGTTGACAGAACACACTCCACACTCACTCTATGCTTCTTAAAGTGTTAAGTAAAGAGAAGAGAAATTCAGTTCTTTCTCTATTACAGCGCACGGTTTTCCTTTATTTACCGTGTTCTCTTTGTGCTAAAAGATAGACATTTTACTTGCTTGTTGCTTGTGGTATGGTTACTTGTTTCCATGTTTGTCACTCGCCATCACAGAAACTTCATTTCATTATAACATATAACTTAAACCTCGTAAATGGTCTGCATTACGCTAACGCTACTCAGAGATGTGCAACGCTGTGCAACTAATTTGAAATGAATGATATTTTCCTCCTAAATTTGGAAATTTACACTGATAAAAAAATTGTGATTTTTTCTGAGAATTTTAAGGTTTTTTCTCAAATTTTAAGATTTAAAAAAAATCCCCAAAATTTTGAGATTTAAAAAATAAATTGTTTTGAACTGTGGCGCTAATACGTCGTCGTATCAATCCAAATTTACGTCTGAATAACAACATAGTCACGGTAGTCGATCTGGAGGGCGAGGTGCATGGATATATTCACCAGCACGGTAAAGGTATAGCGAAGAGATCTGTTGCCAAAAGGACTATCCTAGACCCTTATAAAGACCGTCTCAACGATACGGTCAAGCGGGATATAAGGTAAAAGAATCGGTTGCGGCGACGCTAGCAACAAAACCGGGATATCGGCGCTAAGCTTGATATCATGAGGCTTCATGGCAAAGGGCTATACGCACTCACGCACTGCCATAAATATCACTAAAAATTAAAATTGGGGGGCAAATTAACAGCACTAAATCCGCAGAATAACTCACTTTGGAAGATAGCTAGAAGACTAAAAAACACCCGGGATGTCATGCTTGTCCTCTTAGACCAACAAGGTCAGACATAATTAACAGACAGACAGAAATCAAATTTATTAGCTCATCAATATGAATACGTATACATATTCAGAATGGATGAAACAACGACGAACATTACCGCATTGAAAACGAAATTAATCAATTCTCCAAATTATTATTATTATTATTTTTCCAAATTAACATACAATAATATCAAAATTGTCAATTTACCGGTTGCGGCAGCAATGCAATCGCCTTCTGCCACTGAAGTCGACGCCACGGTAGTTTTACCATCGCAGTCCATCAAGTAGTGCAGTAGTGGCGCATGTGACCAAATGTACGTGGTTTACACACACAACTGCTTTGACCGCGCGTTTATTTAATATGTAAGCTCCAATTTACTTCAGTGGGCAAATCGGATGATCCGCTGCGTTACGAATCAGATGATGAAGACACTGTCATTTGTCAAGACGTATATTTTACCGAACATCACCGATTTCACCGTGATTTCACACAGACTAATCCTATCGCCAACCACATAAAATAACCCAAGCAGAATTAAATGATCTTGTGAGAGATCTTGAACTTCCAAAAAGTAAAGCAGAATTGCTATGGGATCAAGATTGCAGCAGTGGAACCTATTAGAAGACGATGTACCTAGCTGTTTTTCGTAAACGCCAAAAATACTTAACGCCATTTTTTGACGTGGAGGATAACTTGGTTTTCTGCGATAACATTGGAGGTGTAATAGGTGTACCTAACATAGATACGTCCTTCAAAATGGCAACTAATTTTTTAATGTCATTGTCATTTTCATAATTAGCATCTCAAAATTAAATGGATACCTAAAAAGATACAACATATAAGTTAAAATTCGTTGACCAGTGTTATTATTGTTATTTTATTTATAATTACTGAATTATTTCATTTTTAACACTAAACAGCAATTTTTTAAAATCTGTTCCATTTCCCCCCTTCATATATCCTTAAGTATTGACCCTAGCGAAAAGTTAATCTTTTTGTAGAGAAATTTGTGTAGATTAATTTAGTACATGACGTTGATAGAAATCTAGCCTTTACTTAATTATAGAGAAATTAAAAACGCAAGAACGAAATCAAAAGCCAAAAGGATTATCATTTTGTAAGCAAGCACATGCTAGAAGTTCATGTTTGTACAAGTCGTTTAAAAGGTAGAAATTAATCCTTACTTATGAAAAAGGGATGATTTCTACCCCTTAGACGGTTTGCAAATACACGAACTTCTAGTATGCATTTTCTTAGAATATTATCTACCTTCCAATCACATTACACGGTGGCATTTGAGTTCGGTCCTTTTTTTGATAAGGGTTGTTTTCTGCCCCTTAGACGGCTTGCAAATACATGAACATCTAGCATGTGTTTTCTTACAGTATTACCATCCCGTTAGTTTAATGCCAAGGTGACTTTTGATTTCGTTTGTGTCTTTAATTTTGTTATAAGCAAGGATTGATTTCTACCCGTTACACAGCTTGTAAATACATGAACTTCTAGCATGTGCTTTTGATTTCGATCTTGCGTTTTGAGTTGTTTTATATGTAGGTAAGGGTTGATTTCTGCCTCTTAGCCGTTTTTTGCAAATGCATCCACTTCTAGTAGGTATGTGTTTTCCTACAATATCAGACAATATTAGGTACCTATACCTTCCCCCATAGGGGCGTGCAGTCAATGGAAGCAAGGGAAGCAGAGCTTCCCCTAACCCATAACGAATGCGGCTTGGACTCCGATCGAATCACAGTAGTAGAAAATCCATTAGAACTGCTGAATGCACCGGCGCAAGCTGGCTAATCCAGTCGTCTGCTTTATGCGGGCGCGGAAGCTATAGTTGGAGGAGGTTCTTTGTTTGCGTTGCAAGGATATTGAACATTCCGTTCCACCTGCTGAATACATCGGCGCGCGCTGGCTGAGTGGCGGCCTAGTCGCGTGCTTTATGTAGGCGCGGAAGCTATCGTTGGAGTGTTCTTTGTTTTTTAGTTTAAATTTTAAAGGCTATCCCGCATCGTGTCTCATGCGAAGTAGAGAAATGGAAGACAATAATACGGATATGGACATGCAACTATACCGTCAACTGGAATGTGTGGTGGGTGTCTTAATAATAATCGAATTTTCATAATTAAACATCGCAGATAAGCTTCAATTAATTACTAAAGGAAGGGCAAAACCGACTATGAAAAATTTAACCGCAAAAATGAAAAACTGTATTAGGCATTTTTATCGGGAAAAATATTACGAACAATTTAAATTGTTAACAGGGTGTGAAAATATTAGTAAATTATTTTGTTGGCCATGTTTACTTTTTGAAAATGAAAAAAGTCACTGGAATAAAACTTTTCCGATTTCAACAATTTGTATAAAGCTGTAAAAAGGCATAGAGGTAAGCAAAATAGGTAAGTTTTTAAAAATTGCTTCCCTTAATTAAAATTTTACCGCACGCCCCTGCCTTCCCCTCACATTATAATGACACGGTGGCTTTTGTTTCGTTCTTGCGTTTTAATTTTTTTAAATAGTTAAGGGTTGATTTTTACCTCTTACTAGACCTTGCTAACTTCAAACCGGTTGATGATGAATGTTCGATTATAAATGAACAAAAACGGATAACCATAGGATATTTTGTGCCATATATAATTTTTATAAGTTTTTAATATGAACCGATGTTTCTCCCTCTTATCAGTTTTGCGTGTATACTGCACCTTCACTCTTTATATTTTTATATGAGATGTACCTATATACCTATAGTATAGTATTATAAATTCTAAGTACCTAGTAGTTTTAGAATATTTTTATGGAATCATAGAAGTTTTAAAAGCGTTGCACAAGGGTTAAAATAATATGCATTCGTTGGCAATCGTTTTTCTTTTTCTGTAGGTACAAAGCTACACGCGAAAAGCACTGAACATGCGAACATATATGTTTCACTTCGCAATCAATTTCAGAATATTTCAGCATTTTCAGCAGCCGTTATGATGGCACCGCTTAGTCTGACCTAGAAATCGAGGCGTCCGCGCCGCCGCGCCGTATTATTATAGCTAAATCTGAAATAATTTCCTAACGAACAATAATTGCTATTGAATAGCAGTAAAGAATTGTGAAAATAAATTTCAATCACGTGTGTTGGTGCGAATAAAATAAGTGTGTGGTAAATAAGTATTTTTACTTTTGTCAGAATAGTTTTAATAATCTACCATAACCTGAAATAATGTTTACGTAATTCAAAGCTAATTTAAGTCAAGGTGTTTCAAACTCCTTTGTCATTTGTCATCCAAACAAAACTAGTTTCCAGACAGTTTTGAAAATTGAGAATCAGAATATACGTTGAGAATGAAAATTAATAACCACTTTAAAATAATACCTAACCTTACCTAATGTTTTCTAAATTTTAAATTTGTTGTTTTTAAATATTGATCACGTCAATAAGTGGTAATATTATACTTAAGTTACTATAATATTATAATATATAGGTACCTAATAATTTATATATGAGCGTACATACATACTTATCCATACATCCTTACATATTATCTATATTACCTATAGGTATATATATATATATATATATAGGTATATTATTAATTTCTAAAGGTATCTACCTATAAATACATGTCTATAGTTTTAGATCATTTAGTAGGTAGGTAAATACGTCTACGAGTAGGTATAAATTTACATACTACATAAGTACTATATTTAATTAGGAATCGCTGCCTTTTTTCAACGATATGTTATGTTAAATTACATTTTGTATCCTTTGACATAATTATTTATCGACTTATACCTACCTACCTATTAATAGGTGTGGCTATTTCATATTATATAAAATTGTTTATTATGTACATAATAACAAGCGGGAATAATATTTTTAATCGTAGGTATTTATGAGACATTCAAGATATAAGTAAGGATATATAAGGTCAAATGGTTTTGTTATAATATGATCGGTCATCAGAAGAAATTCTACCTATAATACCTATAGGTATACCTCGTTCGCAAGGAGTAGACAGAAAATTTACATTTTAAATAGACATTTATGTACTCTATTGTCTACTGTATTTGAATTGTCAGAATGACTGATGTCCTGGTGACAATTCTACCGTAGGTATTAGGATACTTTTATTTTAGAAAATAAATAAATAAATCCAATTCAAATAGGGAAATATATAGGTACATCTAATACAAGAAGGGTAAACTAGTTTACCCTTCTTGCATCTAATATAACATATAACCAAATATAAACACTAATAAATAATTAATTATTAACGTAAATCTCCCGCGTATTTTTACTTGCTTCAAGTAATGATCTTCGATCTTCGAGTAATACTAATGTGCCCAGTATCGCGCGGGCACAACGCACACGCCGCCGCCGCCGCACCGAAAGGCTGCCGGCGCGCGGACTAAAAAAAGATCAAAATTTTTTTGTACATAAACATTTTTTATACATAAACGCAAATGAACACGTAAACGTACGATTTGGAGTTTACGTCATATTTGAAAATCGAGAAATCCATCAAAATTCAGTTTAAGCCAATAATTTGTACGTAACCGAACGTAGTTGTCAACAAAATTATAACCCTACAAATTTGACGTTTCGTTGAGTTGACTACATAAATAATATATAATATATTGTCTAGTTGACTGACAATCTTATGAAACAACAAAAAGTAAGTTACGGAAAAATGCAATATCCAAAAAGTCAATTTGTCATCAAATCCCTGATATGAAATACATCGTTTTCCTTTTATTTTACTATGGATGAAATATGTGATTTTGCTCTGCTTGATTCGGACTCAGATGATGATCATTTGGATGATTTATTTATGCTTAATATTTTCAATAAACTACCACAAACTGTGTTACTCCTTACTTTTTTGGTTATGTTTCCTAATTTCCCAAAAAAATAAAATTTCGTGCGTTATCGTTAGCGTTTCGATGCCCTTCGGTTAGCGTTTCGGGTAGACGTACCTAAGATTACGGAGGTAGATACGTAAGATGTTATCGTGAAAATGTTTAAACTACGCAAGCGTGACTACTAAAAGTTGCGTTTACGTTAACCTATTCGACACGACTTAAAGTATCTATTAGCTTTTCGTAAATTCTGCGAACTGAACGCCATGGTTCATGACGACAGGTACTTGCTATTATTTTACGACGGCACTGACCGTGGATATAACACAGAATTTCCCTGTTTGAATGACTAGTATTGTCCATTTTCATAAATTTTGTATTAAAGTGACGTTACAGTTATGCTATAAACGTTAACTGTCACTATTTCTATTGTTAAACTACGTTGTCAAGGGGCCATGGACACCGTGGATATTTTAAAAGTTATTGACATAATAAAGGCAATTTCCATTAAAAACCCTTGCTGAAGATAGGTATTGAAATATCTTATATGGATAGATCGGGATTTTTATATACTGTCGATTGAGTTATAAAGATCGGGTGTTCAATGCAAAAGAAGTGACATGATTATTTTTCAGAGTTGTCAATAGTAGCATATTTTTTAGAAACCCTGTGAATGGCGGATTTGGTGGATCAGTTTCATATAAAACCAAAATTACCACCCTTTGTTTAAATAATGTTAAAATTTTAGCTTTTCGTATCAATACACAATATTGGCGGCCGAATGAACTATGAAAACAAGCGCACGAGTGCTGGGATATCCCGTAGCCGACCGAATCGGTCTTCTCGTCGTTTGTAAATTGTAGGATGTGTCGTCACGACTTTGAGCCTGTTTGAAACAATTCGCCCGCGCGATAGATTTTAATAATTAATAAAATTATTGGGAATTAATGCGTCATATTTTGCATATCTTAATTTTCAGTATGGTAGAACATTTTTATGCAATAAAAAAATATTTTATTTTCAGGTAACTCAGTTATGGTAAAAAAAATATCTCAAGAACGGTAAGAGATAGGTATAGGACATCTTCAATTAAAGTTACTCAGATTCTAATGTAGAATCCATCCTATTTAAAATAATAGTCTTTGATTAACTTCCGGTAGCACCGGAAGTGATAGGAAGTTGAAAATATTTTAAAAATTTAGAACTATGACACCTATTTATAGTACCAAATTTTCATAAAGCAAACAATTTTTGTTCTCCAGATACGTCTAATAGGTCATCGAGTTTGAAATACCCTGTATACTAGTGTATATAACTTAAGAGGTATAATAATATATTTCTAAATCATTTTTTAATAAATTAATTTAAAAAAATATTGTAGGTATAATGATGACCGCAATAGCTACTGAACCTATTAATTATATTATTACCGTTATCATTTTTATAAGAATTACACAATATCGAATATATATACCTAATGGGAATCTACATATACGGGGTGTTTTTTTTAAACTTTGGACGGATTTCTCTAAGAAACAAGAAGGCGAATCAAAAGAAAGTTTAAACAAAAGTTGTAGGGTTCTGAGGGTGAAATAATTTGGACACAATAGCAACCCCCAACCCCTCACCCCTTGGCAGGGGGAGGGGATGACTCTTGTTTTTTAAATGGGAACCCCCATTTTTTATAGTCGCATATTATTTTTTGTGAAGAAATAAACATCTTTTTTCAGAACTTTTTTTTATTTTGGTTTGTAGTTTTTTTTAATTGCTCAAATTTTAAAATCTATTCTTCTATTGTATGGAGGTTAATGTACCACATGTTGAGAACCTCCTGCCTTGATGTTAAATAAAAAAAAACCTAATTGATAAGGTTTTTTTTGATATAATATACCCCCTCGCCCGGGACACGAGGATCTCTTCTTAATTTGTTTTTTTAGATTAGCAGTTTGCAAAATAACCAAGCCGAAATTAAAAAAAGGTTCAGACATTTAAAAAACAAAAGTCACCCCCTCCCCCTGCCAGGGGGTTTAAACTTTTTTTGATTCACTCTTGTATTTTAGAGAAGTCCTTCCAAAGTTTAAAAAAGACACCCGGTATATTAAAATATAAAAACAACTTTGAAAACAACCCTTTAAATTAGGTAGGTATATTTCTTCAGGCACGAATGACGCCGTCATTATGACGATTTTATGCTTGATTAGCTTTGATTACCTATTTGTCTATACGAGTATTCTCAAAGTTAACAGTCAAGAAAAGAACTACTTTTACTTTCATGACGCAATGACAAAAGTACACTTTCATGTCGATTTTGAAAAAAAAGATTGATTACATATTGTCATATTAACAGAAAATATTATTCGTCATTCACTGTCAAAATAAAAAAAATCATTCCAACCGCGTTTGCCTACCATTATTTGGAAAATTATTGATTTAATTGATTGCCTGATTTAATCTATTGCTGCCGTTAACGTGAAAATTGGTAGAATAAGTTTCCAAAGAGTTCTTTATTTCAAGTCTAGAAATATACATAGGTAGGAAATTGGCCTCATGTCACACTGAACACTGAGCAAGAAATCATCACCTGCACAAGAAATCATTGCACAGTAGGTACTCCGATTTTGTTGGTGTCTGACTTGTGACAGGCGTGACCTCAGACCCCACAAAAAGAAACAGATTTAATAAGAACCAACAATATTTATTAATTGACAGATCCGAAGAATATACCCATTATTCAATGTTGTACTGACAATCCAATTTTATTATATTGGACTAAATTGCAGATGATTTTTAGTGTGTTGAGTTTTGAGTTGTTGAGGTTGCGTTAGACTTTTGTTTTCTGGAACTGGAACTGTATGCCCACTTGCCCACTGTAGCATTTTTTTTATGTTTCCACTTGGGTTTAATAATTAAACTCAAACAATGATCAAACAAATAAATTATTTATTTGTTTGATCATTGGAATTACTGTTCGATAACTACCTACCACTGCGTTAATTATTGAAATAAAATATTGTTGTTACTTTGGTAAATATATTTAGGTACTACAATGCTGGTGAAGACTTTTGTCACTTTTTCGTCAAATTTCAAGTAAACACATTCAATTGGCGTCAAATTTGGAGACTATAATCCCTCCTATAATCTCATGAAATTCACTATACTCCTCACGGTAAAGTAAACAGTAGGTACGTAATTCAGAGTGGGTACATAATAAAGGAGGGAGTAGCTATATTTTTAAAACGCTTATATTTGCTTCACCTGTATGTATGTATGTATGTATGTATGTATGTATGTATGTATGTATGTATGTATGTATGTATGTATGTATGTATGTATGTATGTATGTATGTATGTATGTATGTATGTATGTATGTATGTATGTATGTATGTATGTATGTATGTATGTATGTATGTATGTATGTATGTATGTATGTATGTATGTATGTATGTATGTATGTATGTATGTATGTATGTATGTATGTATGTATGTATGTATGTATGTATGTATGTATGTATGTATGTATGTATGTATGTATGTATGTATGTATGTATGTATGTATGTATGTATGTATGTATGTATGTATGTATGTATGTATGTATGTATGTATGTATGTATGTATGTATGTATGTATGTATGTATGTATGTATCTGTATGTATGTATCTACTTGTAACGGAATCTTTGAACGAGATTTTCACCCACTCCAAAACCTCTGATTGAACTGAAACTCTGCACACTTATCTAGGACTGATGACAATACAATAATTTAACAACTTTATCCTAATGTCCTCACCAGGATCATCAAAAACCAGAATATTAAAAAAATGTCACACATTGGCGCATTCGCCACAATATAGAATTTACTGAAAGTTATACATTCATTAAATCTCGGACCGCACAGCACAAAAATTACTATTTTTCATAGCAAAAAGTCTTTCTTTCTAATAAGTATTCTAGTCTTTCTAATAAGTATGTGTAGTTCAACGACCGGCAACCCTAACCTACACAATGATTCTCATGGGCGTAGGCATTTTTTCTTAGGGGGTTGAAAGTAGCAGGTTTTTATATTAATATTTTCAAGACCGCTGATATTGAATGCAAGTTTCCACACCACTCATGCAGTATTTCTTTCAGCGCATTATTTTTTAGTGGGTGGTTCGCCAGTAGTAGCCATATTTCCCACAAGAAACAAAAATAAATATGTACAAAACAGCAAAGTAGCCGTGAAAAATAAACTTTAAAACGGAAAATAAAATAAATATAAATTCCAAAATAGAGTAGATATTCTCAAGAAAAAATAAAAACAATAAAATAAATATATATTTCAAAATAGAGCAAAAAATTATCAAAAAAAAATAAAGACAATAAAATAAATATACCTATATTCCAAAATAAAGCAAAAAATTCTCAACAAAAAATAAAAACAATAAGACAAATACAATAAATAACCTATATCCAAAAATAAAGCAAAAAATTCTCAATTTCTCGAATTCAATTCAATTTCTCGGGTTTTGTGAATTTCTGAGTATTTAAACCTGTTATACGTCAAACTTTAAACATATTTCTCTACAATTCAAGCCCAAACTGTTTTTTTATACCTATGAGTTAAATATACAAAAGATTTGAAATTAAAATGTCTGTTTTCCATGGACGTACGTCGCGTATTAGTTTAACATTTCTTACGCAAGAGCGCAAGGCTAGCTGAGCTTTAAAAATTATAAAGTCAGGTTAAGGGTTATGTTATGGATAATGTCGGTGGATCGTTTATATATTTATTTTTTTATTACTATTTTGGTCAATGTTTATCAAATTTTTTATAGTAATGAAAGAAGAATATACCTACTATGTACACTTATATAAAAGAATAATGGAAAAAGGGCCCAAATGTAGAATTTTCCATATAAATAATAATTCGGTAAGTACCTACATAGATACCGGATTATTATTTATATGGACATTTTTTTAACTAACAGATACCGCACAGCAAACTTGATGATACTGATGGAAATGGCTCGGAAAAACAATGGTATTGTGTGTTACACCTCGATCGAACAGCTTTTGGCACTTATTCCTAACATATGAATACTCTGTTCAGGTCGCCGCAACCAAAAACAAAATACATCAGTTGCTCTTGATACTGAATAATGTGCTTTTAATAAATAATAATAATAATAATAATAATAAAAGGCCTTTATTCCATATAAAAAAAAAACAATAATAACAATAATAATAAATGAGGAGGCGAAGTTCAGTACCCAGGTACTGTTCTCCCACTTAACCCCCTGGATTCCTAAGTTCTACGTCCTAATATAATATTGTATACCTATTTTATTGTACACTTGCATTTTACACTTGCCCAAAAGTATGATAAAAACTATTGACCATTTAACAGTGAGTTACGCAATCGTATTTTAAATCCTTTTGTATTGCACGATTTGATACTAGCAGGTATTTTATTATAAATTTGTGAAATATTATAAGTAAAAGATCTTTGGAATAAAGCAGTTCTATGAGCAGGAAGAGTTATTAAAGATTTTCGTCTTATGTTAATGTTATGAACATCGGTTCTAAATCTAATTTTTTGATAGAGATATGGTGGTGTTTTCGTGGAGACTATCTTGTGAAATAATATTGAGGAGTGAAGTAGACGTCTATTTGTCATATTTAACCATTTAATCTCAGAAATTTTGTGAGAAACATGTTCTCTGCGTGTAAACCACAAATTAATCTTACACACGAATTTTGCACCCTTTGAATTTTTTTTGAAGTGTCACAGTCCAAACAAGGTCCATATATTACATCACAGTATGCAAAATGAGACAGAACGAGAGAATCACACAATAATTTAATTGTACTTTTATTCAATAGCTGCTTACTAGCATATATCTTTTTAAGGCTGCAAAATGATTTTTTAATGCAGCTATTAACGTGAGTTTTAAATCTTAAATTCGTATCAATTACTAGCCCCAAGTTCTTTGCCTCGTTAACAAATTCAATTGATACATTATCAATTTCAATTTTTATATTATCACTAAAGCTGTTGCGCAATTTGTTCTTTCCAAATAACATAACTGTCGACTTATTTGGATTTATACATAAACTGTGGTCTTCTGAGGTTTTTACCAAAGTCTGCAACTCAGCATTAATTGCATTTATGACATGTACCGTATCCGATGGAGGAAATGACTTATAGAGTTGTGTGTCATCTGCATAGCAGTGTATATTGCACGTTAATAGTTCCTTATGCATTTGACTGGTATATATTGAAAATAGTAATGGTCCTAGTATAGAACCCTGTGGTACTCCACGATCCAAAGTTACTTCATTAGATGATTCATTGTTTAACATTACCATTTGTTTGCGATTCATTAGATAATTTTGAATTAATTCTACTACATTGTTACTGAAGCCGATATAATGTAATATTGACAGCAAAATTTTATGATTAATACAGTCAAAAGCTTTTGAGTAGTCAAGCAGAATTAACACTGTTAATTCATCATTATCCGATGCCTTGAATATATCATCTAAAATGCTAGAAAGAGCAGTTGTGCAACTATGACCTTGCCTAAAGCCCGATTGAGTTTGTGGTAAAATGTGATATTTGTTTAAGTGACTTTTTATTTGATTTGACGTAATTTTTTCTAGAACTTTTGATAGCACAGGAAGAATGCTAATAGGTCTCAAGTCTTTGAAGTTCTTAGGTTGTGAAATTTTAGGTAATGGTATTACCAAGGATGTTTTCCATAAACTTGGGAAATAATTTTCCAGCAAACACGAATTTAGAATATGAGTAATATAAGGGAGAATATACGGGCAACAATAATGTATCATGTTTATATTAATTTTATCTATTCCCAAAGCATTACTTTTAATTGATTTAATAGTGTCATAAATTTGTTCATTGGTAGCTAAAGTAAAATTAAATTGTTCAACAGAATCTATTAGAAGATTATGAGAATAAAATTTTATAGTATCTTGAACATTTCCAGCTGGCATATTTTTCACAGAATTTACAAAGAAACTATTAATTTCATTAACATTAGAGATGTCAGCCGGAATATCAGTAATATTTTTTTTGCGAGAATGAATATTAAGTTCATCAAGATCTTGCCATAGAGTTTTTGAAGTACCTGTTCGTATCCGTGAGTTTAGATAAGCCTTCTTTTCATTTCTTATTGCTTTGGTCGTGAGATTTTTTAAATTTTTGTAAGCCATTAAATGTTCCACTCTGCCAGAATTTTTATATTTCTGTAGAGTTTCATCCCTTATCTTCATCATTAATTTGACATTATCTGTTAACCACGGTGCCTTTGGTTTTGTACATCTAGCAGTTCTTAATGGAGCATGTTTATTAAATAAAGTGATTATTAAATTGTTAAAGTGCAAAAGCTTGTTTTCTATTTCAGGCATAAAAAACATATTATCCAATGCAAGAGATTCTAAATCTACATTAAATGCATCAAAATTAAAATATTTAAAATCTCGATACGTCTTAAATACTGGTAAGGGTTTTTCTCTGATATTTATGAAGTTACAAAAAATTAATTCATGGTCTGTCTGTAAATTATTGTAATGATCTACACCACTAGTACAAATGTCAACCCCACCAGAACAGATTATAACATCAATTAAGGAAATTTTATTTATAGAAAAACGTGTGGGTTCACTTATTAGTTGGGAAAGTTCATAATCATTTAGCAAATTAGTAAATTGTACTGTACTATTACTCTGTAAATCCAATAAATTAATATTAATATCCCCCATACATATTATATCATCACAAATCGGTATAATATTTGAAATAGTATCCTCAAACAAATCCAGAAAATTTTTAAAGTTTGTATGGATGATATAAAACATTTGGGGGGATGATATAAAACTCCTACGCAATATTTTTTTTTGAGAAAGTCATTTTTAACCAAAGTTGTTCCAGTGTATCATTAACACTTACCTCAACTTTCTGATATTTAATATTACTTTTTATGTAAATACATACTCCTCCACCTCTGAAATCTCCTGGTCTATCCTCCCTCACAAGAGAGTATCCACGAATATTAACCACACCATTACGTACTTGACTACGGAACCAACTCTCACTGATTAGAAAGATGTCATAATTATTTATTTGAACCAGTTCGCTAAATTCCAAAAAACCTGCCATAAGAGATCGTGCATTAATATGTGCTATTTTAACAATATTCATGATACAAGTAATAATATGATAGTTATTTATTCTATTTTGATTAAAATGTAGAAGGAAGTAAATACAAATTTGAACACATTGTGTCCATCACTGTTAAATTAATCGAATTATATAGTTATTTAGTATATAAAGTCTGTTATTAAATTATATAATACAATATACTATAGAAAATGGTATGGTATATTTATACTGTATAAGTATAAATAAAATATATAAATATTATAAATATACTTAATATATTTGCAAATATGTAATTTTAACTATTATAGGGCAGTTACTATTTATAAAATGGGCAATATAATTAACAGTTAAGTATTACTTTAAATGAGAACGTAAACCTTTAGAATTTAATCAACCAAATTAACCTCAACCAAGCAACATTTGTTGAAGTTTGTCTCCTGTATCATTGTAATAGTAAGATACATAGCTAATAAACTAATAAACTATATACATTATTTATATGTGTGCAAAAACCTTAACATTGATAAATGATTTTTTTTAATAATTTTATTATAACCACGAATATTAAAATTCTTCAACGTGAACATAGCAAATGAATTTTCTGCTTTTAAATTGTTTAAACTTATATAAATTTAACCATTAGAAACAATTTACATTAAATACCTACTAAATAATGCAAACTTTCCGCAGGAACAATTAATTATTACGTGAACATAGCATTTTAATAAATAATAACGTGTTATCTAGTTTTAAGGTTTGTTATGTCACATAAATCATTAATTCTATGCACAGTGTTATTAAACTTCACATTAACATTTCCATTATAACACCACACCGCCTCTTTGTGAAAATGCTTCTTTGCGGTATCCAATAAAAGCAGTCTATTTTTCGTCAGATCGTCTTGCATCGAGATACCAGTTGATTTAAGACACGTCCTATTTTTCATAACCTCCATACGCATAGTATCAGTAAAGAAACTTACCAGCACCGCTGGAGGTCGTGGCTTATCAGTATTGACATGTTTTGCCTGTACTCGATGGCACTTTTTTATATCACTATCTTTTATTCCTTTAATGTTCATTTTTTCACTAAATAGTTTTAACACAACCTGCTGGATATCTTCCTTACCACTTTCCTTCGGTATTCCAAATATTCTAATATTTAAACTCCTGGATAACTGTTCATGTTTGTCTAGCTCTTTCTCAAGCTTGGTATTGTCTCTTTTTAATACCACCATTTCATTTTTTAAGGTACTAATCAATTCATTCTGCTTTATAAACAATTCTTCATACTTATCATCAATTTTTTTATGAACGAATAACTTAAGTACTAATCAAACTGAAGGTATTTTAAGTGACCAGAGCTTACGCTACGCATATTCTGGCCACGTTTAAAACATCCTAAATCGTCTAGGAAAAAATCACTTATGATTCCACTTACATATGATAAGGTAGGTACTCTATTTTCACCCATTTTCTAACCAACACTCAAAATCAATTATTTGCAGTCAGAAAAAAATATATAAGTTTGTGATGAAAACTGCAAAACGTGAAATAGGTAAATCAAAATAAAATGAGATTCGAAATTAGAAGTTACCTACCTAACGAATATAAATACAAATTCAGCGATGTTGCCCCAAATATTGCCGGTTTTTAAATTAACACACTTTATAATGAATTTATAATTTATTATGTAAGAAACTGTTATTAAATAAATTTTTCCAAAACCTTATAGTACCTCTCAAGTTTTCATTTTTTTCTTGTTATTTTAATGATAAAGATTTCATTCTTATTAAAATATTTTTTTATATAAATTTTATAATCCTCTATAATAACTGTCATAACTTACCATCCCACCACATCACAAAATTTAAGGACCATGTCAAAACCCTTCCATTCTGAACCATAGGATCAAGCAACAACATACGTTTTTTATACAAACATCGCCTACAAAAATTCGTAATATTTTTATTTTAATAATGTTTAATTAATTTTTGAAAAGTCTTTCATCAGTCAACTAAAATATCTAGAACTTTATTTATACAGCTTATTTCACTAACAGACACTCTATCACGGCTACAGACGCTCTTAAATTTGAGTCCCCATAAGACAACAATACATTGATTTTTAAAATAGGAACCCCCGCCAATATTTGAGATCCTAACCTAACTAATATGGTCAATTGACTGTCTTGGCCCAAGATTGCAACACTGACATGTGAGATGTCAAAAATGACAGATGACAGACCAGGCATGATATCCACAGAACCATAGCCAATCAACAAGATTTTAATGTATGCCTAGAGTACCTAAAATGACAATTAGAATTAGGTGTGTGGCTAATTTGTTAAATAATATAGACATGTAATTTATAGGTAAGAATAACCTAAAGGATATCTAAAGAATAATGTCTGCGTCATAATTTTATTGCATTTATTATAGTAAATAAAACTTATTTACTTAAAACATTTTAAAATTAAGGATTTTTGAGGAAAAACAGGACTTACCATAAATGAGTGCAAATTCTAATTTGTGAAAATGACCTAAATACTTGCAAGACGTCGTCCCAAAAGAGTACGTGGCGCCGACAGCCACGGCAAGGTAAGTACCACCTCTACAAGTACCTATAATGTGTATGTACCTATATGTCGTGCTCACTTGGTGAAAGCGTTAGTTTCTTGAAAAGGATATCTAGGTATTTCATGAATTATATATGTATTTTTTTTCCCTCTCTAATAAGTTTTATAGAGGCCTTGGATGTAAGCTTTTTGATAAAGTCAAAATAATGAATAGCAATCCACTTACTTGAAAACACAAAATTCGTTTTTTTTAGGGTGGTCAAGTTGCAATTGCAGTAACTAAACCGAAATGTACGTCATAATTTTGAACACGTTTTGCACACTCTATCACGAATTTCGCGCACCTTGCCATAGGAACTGGGAATGGCAAACTAATGGCAGGGGGGGATTGACGGTTGCCCCCCTTTTGCGCGAAAGTCAATAATTTTACAGCTGTTATAATCTTTGAATTCTGCACAATTTTACACACCCGTTTCCAAAATTTGCACAGCCTCTTGAAAAATTACCTTCAGCCCCTCCCACGCTCCAGATATAGAATATTTTGTAGCCATTATAGTAGTTGCCTTTTGCACAATTTTGCACAACTATTTCCAAATTTTGCACATCTTCAGTTTAGCCCTCACAGCCCCTTGAAAAATTACCTTCAGCCCTCCTCCATGCTCAAGATGACAACCATTAAATAGTCAAATTCGGTGTCTAAGACACCATCTGTCGCCAATCGGCAATGTCATGTGGTGTAGCGAGTGTGTTTCCTTTTTTTAATTACGGTGTTCAATACAAATTGTACGCTATTGATTATGTACTAAAAAACAGGGTAATATGGAAATAAGACGTTCACGGGTTTTTATCGCAGGAATCGGTCAATGGGTCATTTAAGAAGAAAACACCGCGGAGTGCTATTAAATTAGAGGATGCAAATTGGAGATGGGGTGAAATTGCACTATTTTCAGTTTTTTTCAATAAATCTCGCAAACGAAGCAAAATTTCGATATACTTTATATGAAACTTTTTGTAGAGAATTGAATATTTCGCGAAAATATTTTATTTAAAACATTAAAAAAAAATTCTTGACGAAAATGTTGAAAAAAAATTTAAAAAAAATGCCAGTTTCGATTTTTGCAAAATTTTGCTTTTTGCCTTTAAAATGCTGGGTCGAAAATTTGTTGGGTTAAAAATTGACCGAAATATGGCTACTCGAACATTACATTTTTTTCCTTCTTATACAGATATTGTTTTCTTCCTCATTTTGTTGAAAATATTATTTTACTCAATAAAAACTTTATAAACTATTCAAACTATTCAATAATTCAATACAAAATTGTAAGAATAGAACTATCATAATGCCAGGAAAATAATTCTAATTTTCAAGGAGAGGATGGCCAAGGTACAACTGGACTAGATTTAATAGATACAATCTTTATGAAGTGAAAACTTCTTTAGGCGCGCTCTGCACTTTTATTATTGTGGGTGTTGAATTGAGACTGGCCCGTCACGCGTCACACTCGGCTATGTAACGCTTCTTCGGGTAAAGTCGGCTCGAGTCGACTAAGTGAGAGAGGATCAGTCGGCAGAGCGAGACGTTGTGTGCTTTAAGGAATGAGCCCTAGAAATGAATATCGAAACTGTTTGCAAACTAGGAGGTGTTCCACGAACTACAATTTGGCATAAGTTCAGTGGTTGCCCTATCACTTAACTCCGGAAAAAACTGCAGAGAAAGGAGAAGCGGCAACAAAAAAACATTACAGAAGAAAAATCAAGAAGCCAAAGAATATTATCAAAAACATTATTGATTGTGATAAAGAAAATGAAAAACATGTACCGAAGAAAAATAATATGGATGACTATTTAAATGAAAATGCCTAGAACCTGTTAAAGCTTATTATAATGAGGATAATGAAAATAACTTAGATCCAGAATCAGAAGATGAAAACATTATGAGGAGCGAAATCTACAAAAAAATATAAATTAAATAAAACATTCAACCATAAAAAGGATCAGAAGAAAATGTCACAAAACTGGAAGCCATTTGGCAAAAATTATGAAAATGCTATAATATACTATATAATAAGAGAAGCTAAGGCAACTCGAACGAGGAAAGTAGATTTGTACTATTGTACTGCACTATATATATACACATTATGAACACTAATTTTACCTAGGGCCAAAACCGGCGTCACAAAAGAGAAAGGGGTGTAGTACTCTTGGAAAATGTTCTATTATGTCAATGTTTGTGAATTTGTGAAGTCAAAAATATGTATATACCAATAAAATTAAAAAAAAACATTACTTATTTTACCAATAAAAAACGTACTATTTTATTGTCCAATCAGAAACCTAAATACATATTTTTAAATTAAGAAATCCATTAGAGTGGCCACACATGGTGGGTACACCCATAATATATTTTCCTGAAATTTTAAAATGAGGAAGAATTCGACAATTTGAAAAGAGGAAAAATTATAATATATATTACAGCCGAGTAGATTAATAATCGCCAACAAATACTGCATATTTTGTTTTTTACATTAAATATCCGCATCTCAAGGAGTAGGTATTATATAAAATGTATATTTTACGAGTATAATTACAATACCTATATCAAGATACTCATTTTATCACTTCACTCGTTTGGGATTTTTGATTTTTTTTTCAAATTTCCAAGTCGTGATTTATTGGTCTCACACTTGTTGACCAAGACCTGAAAATAGGTATTACCTGAAATGATCACCTACCCACTTGCCGAAACTATAACAAATTTTGTGAATAAAAAGTGCATAAAATGATCTCCGTTTAATGTATTGAACAAATATTTGGTGCTGATAATGAAAACAAATAATATTACACTACTCAATTACACTTTAATACGGTTTAATTAATTAAACCGTACTACAGTGGTTTTAAGAATTATGGAAAGTTGAATGACCGGCAAGTCCTACAAAGTGCAAAATCCTACTAATGGGCGTAGGATTTTTTTAGGGGGTCAAAAGTAGAAGGTTTTTATATGCATATTTTAAACACCACGGCATTTATTGAATGCAAGTTTCCACAATGTATTGACCATTTATTGAATGTGAATTTCCAAGAATGTATCTGGTTCCCTGACTTTATCGAACCGAATTTAAAATAAAATATACTATGTGTATAACACTTTCCCACAATTCACTAGCATATTCGCTATTTTATATCTTCAGTTAGCAATTGTTACATAATGTGTGGAACAACATATTATTTACTTTGCGTAAACAAATGACGAAGCAACGCTAGCCGTATCAATACACAAACACCACCGCCTGTTCACCACCATGGTATATTTCAAGCTGTTTTTTGAGAAACACATTACTAATAAAAAAACAATTACTTTATTAGAAGAACTTCGACAATAACTTTATTAGAAAAAAATAGTAAGAGAAAGAAAAGAAAATGCGTCATCAGTTAATTTTCAAAAATTCATAAATCTTGCTCAAAATGACCGCCATCATTTTCAATGCAAACTTTGCATCTACGGACAGATTATGTAGCCGTACGGTACTGTCGAAGTTATTTCTTAATTGGGCTGCTTGAACAATCCTTTTCCGGAGAGTAGCCTACTCGTTAACGGGCTCAACATAAATAAACCTTGCTCTTCACTTACCTCTTACAAAAAAATCTAAAGGAGTCAAATCCGGAGAGCGCGCAGGCCAAGGACGGGGCAGTCTTGACCGCGACCACTCCATCTTTCCGGGAAATTTCCAAGAAATGAAGAAAAGCCGGACCATTTAGCATTGGAGGCAGAAAATACGGACCAAGGAGTGAGTCGTCGCATAATCCCACCCAAACGTTGCACGAAAATTGATGTTGAAAATGGCTGATTTTTACAGCCCCCAAATATTGAGTAATTGAGTATTATGATGTATTATGATCAGTGATTAAAAATATCAGCATGGGTTGCCTGATCAGATTATCCCTCTGAGGGTCAAAAGCATAATTTATTATTTGTCCCAATTTGAAAATTCTCTTCTTCGTGGTAAGTTGTTAGACAGCAAGTTCTGAAACTTGTGTAAATGATATGCGTGACGACCATCTGCTTTCAAAGTCTTGTTCACAATACTTTGCGAATATATACTCATTGTAAATAACATCTCCGCGTGGTACTGGAAGGCATTTCATCCATGTGATGAAATATTTTTTTTCTAATTTTAACATTTAAAGTGACTCTTTTCAAAACCCTTTGAAGTTAGGAAACGTCATACTTTTCACAACCTGTTACGAAAAATAAAATTCTACGCAACTGGTTTTGTAAAGTTCATTTCATAGTAGTTTATTTAGACCTGAAAAACTATGAAAGTGACAAGCTGTCACACCGTTAAAACCTATTGGATTGTTTTTTAATGTATAAAGTTCAGAGTTTTCTTCTCTCATAAAATATAAAATTGATCAAAATTACAAAAAACCTTGTATGAAATACGCTGGGAAACATTATTTTGTGTAACTCGCATCATTTTGCGCAGAAATCTGCTCGTTACACAAAATAGTACTTTTCCCAACTGTTTACATAAATAGCTATTGTGTTCTTCCGTCATTTTGAAAGGGTACGAAAATACCGTCTTCTCGCGTTGGTCGATTTAATTAAGCGATTGATTTAAGTTGATCCTGA
The DNA here is from genome assembly GCA_964058915.1 of Tetropium fuscum. Lineage (NCBI taxonomy): Eukaryota > Metazoa > Arthropoda > Insecta > Coleoptera > Cerambycidae > Tetropium > Tetropium fuscum. Next base: position 49,366 of record CAXKVY010000114.1, on the reverse strand, counting down.
TTATCTTAGACGTGGAAAAGTTTTGGAAGATACTGGTCTGTTGGGCAATCTCGTTCGAGTAAATCTGTGGGCGTACTCAACTGCAGCGCGCACATTAGCGTCACAGTAGCCGTAAACAAACTGACATGGGTAAACACAAACAACACAAACTAAAAAGAAAATGTCAAAGCCTACTAAACGCTGTAGCGCTCTTAGAAAGCATTTACAGGTACCTACATATTTATTTGTTTATATGAACTTTTTTTCTTAAAACCATTTCCTATGCATACATGGTTTACATATGGCGGTTTAACCCCGACTCACTCTGTATATGCAGCAAAAAATTAATAATTTTAATATAAGTATATTTCAACAATATATTTCAAAATTGATCTGATTTTCAGGGAGTGGATCAGTTGCCATCCGTCGATTTAATGTGACCGTAGTATCCTGCGAGGGAAATGGCGCTGAGGTGTCTAGCGATACGGTATCTCCAGTTCCTAGACATCGCGGCCAACCATTTGCAAGCATCCCTGAAGATCATGCTGTAGATGAAAATCCTCCTCAAAATAGCGTGATACAGCTGTCTAGCAATAGTAGATGTGCATCTCCAGCACCATCGTGGGACTTCAGCTTAGAAGATAGCAGTGATTCGGCAAGTAACTGATTGTTTCATTTTGAATAAAATTTGTTACAGGATCCAAACCAAGCCGACCAAATGAAAAGACATAACAAAAAACAGAAACACAACTTCAGCCCACACTACGAAGTGATAATAAAAATACATGAAGAGACAACGAAGAGTTTTCAGTAAATTGTGGAAAACGTGGGGTGGTCGTTTCTGTGGCTGTTTCGTCAGCTTGGTGTGGATCCAACAATAGGGAACATTCACATATTTTTTATTGCATAAAAATGTTCTACCATACTGAAAAATAAGATCTGAAAAATATGACGCCTTAATTCCCAATAATAGATTTGTTATAAATTATTTCTTATTAAAGTTTCTTATTAAGCTAATTAAAGTTTCTCGCGCCAGCGAACGTGATGCCACAAAATATGTGACCTTAAATATTTGAATGCCGAAATTAAAAAGAAATACTTATTACTTTGAGGTTTTCATTTTATTTATTCTAGCACTGAAATTTTGCAAAACATAGCAAATATAAGTTGCTATAATTATTAAACATTATTTGATACTTATACAACAGACAGCTCGTACTTTTCTTGAACGTAAGTGATGATTTTTACTTCCGCCCCGTCGTCATTGACGACGGGATGTAATATTACTTACGTCCAGTCGTCATTACCAACGCCTACCTGTGTAGGTAAATTTATAATCTGCGTCCATCAAAGCAATGACATAATAAGCTTGTTACTGTCGAGGGAGAAAGGAGTAGAAAAAATATATATTTGCTTCGTAAATACCCAAAGGCGACGCTTGTCTCCTGAGATACAATAAAACATGGCTGACAATTTTTTACGTTGCCGGTAGAAGGATAATCCTTCACATCACATCTCGTTGCTTTATAGTTCTTGCAACTTTTCACAGCACATGACATATTGTTCAAGAAATTCATGAAAAATCTTTAAACCTCGCAAAACACGAAAAACAATATAAACTCGTGCAACATAAATACACAAACGTCACAAGTGGGGTCAATATGGCCTCTTCCTTATCCCTCGTGGAAGCTCAATCTCATCTCTGGTTTTTACCATATCTACAGAAGCCTTATATCTGTACGACGGCGACGCGGCGTCTCTATTATCACGTTCCTAGTGTGCAGGTCTGCAGCGATAGAAATATAGTTGCTTTGTAGACTGGAATGGTATGCTCAGAATGAGCCTACCTTCTATAACTATATTATTAGCATGACATCTAGTTTGGGGAATTTTGTAGGTTGTAAAGTTGGTAGTCCTACGTGAGTGACTACTGAGTGGTGATGGAATCAGCTGAGAACTTAGCAATGCCTTATTATTATCGTTTTGTGTTATTATAGCAATAATTTTATATTATGGGACTGTTTACCTAGTAGATGTGAAATTAATAAGTGCTAATATTAATTTTAACACTCATAATATTCCTTTTAATGACGCGGGTGTTGGGTTTTGTAGTAAATTGCACGTGTTATAAGTTGAAATTAATTGTTTATAAAGCCGTCATTTAACCTTTTTAAGTTATTTAAGTAAACAGTGTCCTGTGTACCTAGTGTTGTGCAAATTTTGATGGGTGTTTATTGTATAGTGTTCATTCATTTCGTCATCTGGAATATGTGTTATTTTTTGATCATAACTTAGAAAGGTAACCTAAAACAACAACGGAATTCATCTTTGATGCATAATAATAAAGGGAGAATTAAGTTTGACTAATTTTTGCTATAATAATTTGAGGTATGTACCTACTTACCTACCTGTAAATTATTACTTTTTCTTTCGCAAGCAATGTGAGTGCATAAGTACCTACTGCACACAAAAAGTTTTGGTGTTTGAATTTATATTCTTGCGAATTTATCGTTAGTTAGGTTTAATTAGTATCTAGATACATAAGTCTTGTACCTATCTAGTAGTAGGTACCTAGTAATTATAAGAGAGTAGTGTTGCTGGTTAAATTAATAGTACCTAAGTACTGATGTGTTTTTATGTTTTCCATTGAATATTCATTAAAAGATAAATAAGTATCTACCTATATATCTAGCTAGTACAAGACATTCATTCGAAATATGTAGGTACTAATGATTTTAGGTAGATACCTACCTAAAATCATTTTTGCTAATAATAGGTACCTACTTAGGTAAGTACCTATAATATGCGACAATATCTATAATGTGTGTTCACTTAAAAGCTAGAAACAATGGTTTGTGATATTAACACAAACAGTCGTGTCTTGAGCTTTTTAAGTTCAAATTAAAGTTATTTTTTCACAAGCAATAATAATTATTGTATCCAATGAGAACCTAGTTAATAGGAAAAAATCTGTATAGGTACCTACCTACCTACCAAGCTACCAAAAAATCCAGTAACATCCAATATCAATCAAAATAAACCAATATCTAGCAAAAAAAACTTATGCCAATACCTATTATGAATATTTAATACAGAATAATAGGTAGGTACATAGGTATATTAGTTTATATTAGTACTAGCGAAAAAATATGTAGAACCAGCGAGACATCATATAGGTATCATCGATAGAACAAAGTCCCTAATTATGTAGCCAGTTTTAAAAGCTTTGAATTTCATGTAATGGACGTTACGATGTATAGTTTTTCAGTTATAAGCGATAAAAGAAAAAAAGACCTTCCTGACCCCTCCGCCCCTGACGCGGATGGGATGGGCGGGGACTTTAGATTTGTTTACGTCCTAACCACCCCCAACACATTCTTGAGGCTAAAAATATGGCCCCTATAAATGCACTTTACAACCCTAATAGTCTAAATACCCTAAAAGTGTAATAGTCTAAGCAACGAAGTTGCTTAGACTATTACACCGAGATCTACACGTTTTTAGCTGGGATAAGTGTCCCAACCGAGGTCCTACCCCTCGGTAAGACGAGCGTACGCAGGAGTATCAAATTGGCCCCAGAAAAAGGCAATAATATGGCATCTTGTATCTTGCAGCTGTGTGTGTAATTTAACCGCAGCGCAAAAAAATCTAAATATTTTGGGAAACCAACTAGTCCTCCTTGGTAAACCGTATGCCATATACATACGCGTACCCTATGCGTTCAGTCGCTGACCCTATGACAAAATAATTGTGACAAAATTGGCCCTTCTTGGCGGACCTTATATCATGTCACGTATAAGTGGTGATGTGATTTCACCCGATGTATTCGTTTACACTCTTGGAATAATAATTTACACCCTAATTACACACGGTCAAACAATATGTTGATATATTTGTGTTGTGCATTATAAATGCTTGAAATTAATACCAGATACGTCATAATTGGTGTTTCAATTAAGGCATTTTCACCACATACGTCGTTAATGCGGTATGTGTAGTAGCTATTCTTCTCTAACATACTCAATATTAACTTTGTCATATTGAGATAGTAGTAAATATATAGTTTTACGCGGTATGTCACTGAATAAACAATTAATTATGAATCATATGACAGTGTTTAATACTTATTTTTATTAATAATTTAATTTGTAAGTTATAATAAATAGTAAATGTAAACATCTATAAAAATAAATAAATCCATAATTGATTATTTTAAATAATTTATTTAAAAAAATATGAATATAGACAACCTAGTGACTAATACAATAATAGTCAATAACAAAAAATAAATAGTTTATAACAAAAATTAACTGATTTTCATATTATTTAGTCTACATAAGTAAATAAAAGCATCAAATAAAAAATTAACTTTGTTTTCTGGCTAATTTTTAGGGACGGAGACCTTATCTCTATACTATGTTCTGTTTTAAAACAGTCTTATAAAACTATAATTTTTATTATCGTTAAGGTAGGTACCTACCTACGCGTCGTTAAGGTAGGTACCTACCTAAAGGACATTTTGTGTTGTATTTGCACTAGGTAGGTTGCTTGGTAGGTAGCTACTTAATAATCACGAGATAATTCAGATCATTGATTGTAATTAACTCCTAATTTTCATCAGTTTTCTCTGTATTGTTTTAAATTCCAGTAAACTTCTTGGCAAACTTGAAATACTGAATACACCGGGTGTAATTAAATAAACATCATGGGAATAAACCCACATGGGTGTTTATTAAATAGACTGGGTGCAATTCCCGTCACATCACTAACTATGTGATTAAATAAAAAAAATAGCAGCAGCTGTGGGATTCGAATTCGTAACCTATAGAATACAAGCCATACGTTCTACCGGCTGGGCTATAACCGCTATTGCAAACGTCTAAGGAACTATATATTTGATTTGAGCGTATAGCTGAATGGGTAATAAATGCGGAGCCTTCTATTGCCATTTTCTGCGGCCAATTTGATACTCCTGTGAGACACTATCTGCCCAGTCCGGCCCTGTCAATTGTGACCATGTCGGGAGTCAATTGGGACCATAATGGCAAAACTGTCCGTCATCTTGATTATTTATTTTGGCATAAATTCGTCAACAGGGACCCCAAGATTCCCGAGAACACAATTTTAAGCCGAATAAATTCATAAATGTCAAACATATTCGCCATCTTAGATCCGCGTATCTTAGATCGTATTTTTCTATTTGTGCCATGGGGTGGAATAAAGAAGACATCAAAACTTCACAGGGTTGTATCATAAAAAGTCTGTACTTTGGGATCCTCAAGATCTTCACAATCAAGATCTACAAAGGGATCCATGAAGATCCTTAAAAATTTAAACAAATATTGTTGGCTAACATACGAATCTCTAGTAGCCAAATAACGCACTGTTACTATTAATCTTTTCTGTACATGAATAGGGAATATTCCCCCATTTTTTGTATTGCATAAAAATGTTCTACTATACTAGAACTAGAAATAAGATATGCAAAATATGACGCCTTAATTCCCTAATTCCTTATTTAATGTGTCTGCGTCGTGTCGTAACCTTATTTTGTTACGTTACGGAATGAATGATTTTGACGAAAACCACACATACTTCCTTTGCAACAGGCCGTAACAACTTCGTTACGTTACTGAGCATTGCCACAAGTTGTTATTCGCCTTTAAAATTCGCGCGCAGTCCGCCGTTCCACCCCACTGTAAATGGCATTATAGCATTCCTTTGGTAGAAATCCAATGGCATTATAGCAGCCCTGGTAGAAATCCAACAATTTAGATCGTCAAAATCTCAAACCATACTGCGAGTACGGTCCTATATCAACCCAAAATTTTGGTTTTATTTTGCTAGCTTATTTTATATTTTTCCTCTTTCAATCAACCTTAAAACATTTGCGATTTTCATTGCGAACCGATAATTAAAGTATGCAGTGTCCTTTACAGTTAAGTAGTACATGCAGTACTGGTTATAGCAGATAAATATCTACTATATCCATTTATTGAGATGATAACCCCCTTAAAATAATCACACGATTTAGAAAAGGGTGGGAATTAACACCCGATTATTTACCTAATACAGTTTGCAGATTATAAAAATACTAAATTCTCGATAAAAAATTGAAAAACGCAGACACTAAATATTTTTAAATCACAATATAAAATATATAATTTGCACGTTAAGTTCTGATCGGTATTTTAATCAAATATGCTCTCAATAAAAATATAAATGCTCGATAAGTCATGTTGCCTATTAAATCAAATTTCCACTGTAATAATAATGAGGTGCCGTATATCACATTGCAATAAACATGCGCTTGTTTACAAAACTCTACGGAGAGATGGCAACTTTTGAATTTGCAGGCCCGCATGCGCTTTAATCACGGTCGTAGTGACACAGATTTACGATTTAGTAAATTGAAAAGACTCTGCGGAGAAAAGGCAACTTTTTAATCCCGAGGCTCAGTGGAGCAACCTTCTGATACAATTCCTGTAACAATAATCTGAAAATATTCCTGGGAAACCAACTGGTCCTCCTGGGAAGCCCTTATGCCATGTACACGTATTATATATAGGCCAGTAGGCTTAAAATTCCAATCGAAAATAAGTGCTACGAAAGGTTTTATTATTTCAATGGCTCATTTTGTGCCTGATATGACTATCCTTGGTTTTACCCCTCGGCGAAGTTGTGATAAAGTGGTGGGGGGTAAAAATGTACCATCAAAAGGTATATTTTGCTGACTGACGGTTATATCTCGTAAATGACTCAATATCGAAAACATTGTCCTATTAAAAGTTGTAGGGCATTACATTTTGCATTTAATGAGCCCAGACGCATCAATTAGTGATGAATCAATTAGTGATGATTATATTTCGTAATAACAAAAATTATAGTATAAATTATAGTATGAATTATAGTATGAATTATAGTAGTTATAAGTATATAAATGTATGAAAATGAAAAGGGGAAATATTTTTTTGGTTGTCTTTCTACCGTTTGCCTTTCTTTATGACTGAATCAAGCAACATTTCGACAGTAGGGTTTGTGCAACACCTGTAGGGTTTGTGGAATGTCCTCCCCACAGTTTTTCAGAAAGCATGGGGATCTATTTGGGTGACTGTCAATCGATACACCTTTGGACGCATATCTTCCCGGACTATGTCAGCCGCTCCTCTAACAACTCGGAGGCGTTCTTTCTTCTCATTTGCCTCTTTGGATTTATACCATTGGTGGAACAAGATTTTGTAACCGGTATTGTAGAAGCAGAGTACTGTCTGTCCGTTTTGACCAACTGATATGATGATGTCACTACCATATTGGTCTTGCAACCTTCTTTTCAGATATTTCTCATTTACTTTTGAGCCAGGAAAATGGTTCAGGATATTCCTTGCTTTCAATGTTGTGGTAGTAAACATATTGTAAACCAGTAGTTATATTTTAATCCTGGGGTCTCCCTTTGATGTTTGTTGAACGTACAGGTAAGAAAAATGTCATACAGTTCTGATGGTATCTCCCTTCATCAGCAATCAAATCATCCCTCAATCGGGATGTGACTTCTTCCGCCCACTGGTCTCCCCGGACGGCTTCAGTTTCCGAGACACTGTCTCCAAATTCTTTAGTGGTTCCGGTACTGACATCAACCCACCGATGGGTTCGAATTCGAATTGAAAATGAAAGAATTCAGCAATCTCTTAGCGAATGATATTTTCCGAGAGCCTTTAATTACTGTGCTAGGTAATTTTTTGTAGTAATTGTTAAAACTATTTTTTTCGTCATGCTCTGCTAGTTCACGATAAAGCTGACAGAACATGGATTTCCCGGGAAATGGCTGGAGCCGAAAATAGGAAATTAGTGTTTATTAGCAGCCTTTAATGAGCCTTTAAATAATTCACAGCAAAAAGTCCGATTTTGTCATTCGACATAGTTTTTTTCACTATGTTTTGCCCACGTGCTGAGCGCGCGCGGCGTTAAGTCCAATTTTCATATTGATGAAATGCAGCAATCTCTTAGCGAATGATATTTTCCTGGAGCATTTAATTAGCCTTTAATTACTGTGCTAATTAAATTACTGTAATTGTTGTGTAAACCATTTTTACGAGCATGCTCTGCCAGGTTAACGTTAAGCTGGCAGAACATGCATTTCCCGGAAAACGACTGGAGCGGAAAATTTTGGATTAGGGCATTTAATTAGCCTTTAATTGTCCACTTATTTTTTTTTTTGATTCTGCTGACTTTCCTCTTCCAGCTTTAGGGACATACATTCATCGAGCGTCTATTATTTGTATAGAATATTTAGTTTCTTGTCATACTTTTGGATAAATTAACTGGGAAATTTAACATGGATTGGGAATAAAATATCGAGCATTTAATTTGTTCGCTTTGTAACAGTATATTTTTCTATTACAAGAAAGTAAGATTTAGTCTACCGAGGATGCGGATGGTTTGATCTGAAGCGTAAACGAGGGATTATATGCAGTGTAATATTTATAGGTAGATTATTTGTTTCACTATGTACACATAACTGTTTATAAAAAATCAAAACTTAAACTAGATTGTGAAATCATCTTATTATAGCAAAAATTAATAGTAATGGTAGTTGTAGCCTTGGCAATACAGTTGTTGATAAGCTAAATATTTTCTGTGCCAATGAAAAATATAAAATATGATCTATGTCAATATCCTACTAATCTCAAAATTACTGATGTTATGATATTTACAGTTCACAAAACAAAATCCGTTGCGGGCCATCGATGGTGTCATGAGACAGACAATGGACCCTCTGACAGAACATTTACGTTATGCATAACACATAATTATGTTACATGTGTATTGCGGATACGTACCATTAACGTTTGTTATGGATAACGTACATATTCCATCATAGAGAGCTCATGGTTAGTTATACCAATGCAATCTTAACCTAATCTGTGGTATTAGGTTATGCTAAACAATTACTGTGCTAATACTGCTGATATTTAAATTCAGCGATTACCTATAACACATTTGGCGCAACTTTATTTGCTAATTTGGTTGGCTGTCACTTTCATCTACTTGACAAAAAATACCACGTTCCATAACAAAATATTAGACAATATTTGTATGAAATCATTTCTTAGAGCCGACTTTTTTACTATCACCTAGCAGACGAATAAATAGGGTTTTTTAGCGAGGTGACCATTCATGATCGGTTATAAGATAATGGTAACCATTGGTTTCTCATAGTTGTCAATTTTATACCCCCTTCCACTATTTCATAACTACCGATATTAATTTCGCAAAAACGAGGTGTATACTGGTTACTTACGTAGTTTTCAAGTTTCAAAATAATTGTTGCTTTGCTATTTTAGATTATAAAGATAATGAATGATAATAATTGGAATTTTATTATTATATTATGTTTTGAGTTTGGCGAAAATGAAAATATTGTCCATTTATATAAAATCAATTTTATTGAAAATAAATTTTGAATGGTCACCTATTTATTTAGGACCACGGAAAATATGCCATTATTGTTAATGGCGTCAATCAAACCTATTTTAAGAGAACATCACCTTAGGCTGGATAAAAAAAAACTGTCACCGACCTCTGATAACTTAATCGAAACCTGGGTTTCGATATCTGCTACCGTTTATAGAATTAAAATGGAGGCTTTTAAGGGGAACTTCCTTTACCGCTGTTAAACAACCCCGCAAAAAAACACCTTTCATTTATTTTAGGTATAACCACTCTACATTCATAGGTTAAAAAATATAACAATGGCAGTCTAATATCTACAACTGAATGTTATATTTGTTTATAGGTTAAAAAAATATAACAATGGCAGTATAATATCTACAAATGAATGTGGTTATAAAAGCAAATATAAACTCTGTTGTTAAACCCAGCACATGTATCTATGTCATCTTCCATAACAATATTTAGCTAAAAGTGCTTTTCTAATTGGCTGTCAGACTTTTTTTTCCAGTCAAATGTAGCTATAAAAGAAGATGCAAATACGACTGTCTCCACAATAGTGTTAATTGCGGAGATTTGGCAACAATGCTCGTCTGTCACGTGATTCACATTCGGTGACGTGCAACGGATTTTGTTTGTTTCATTTATATCGATAAATTTGTATATTTATATTTAATTCGGTACTGATATTTTCCATTAAATTGATATTACGTATTTATTCAATACATTCATACACCAATACAAAGGACAACCTACCTACTTTCTGGTTCACCAGATATAGGTATCACCATCCTAACTAATATTGGTTGACTTTTACTTATTTAAGTTGAACACCATATTTTATGTTTTTCACGCTCCAAAATATATGTAGATGGAATCACATGTCATGTTTAAAAAAAAGCCCGGTTATAAAAAGACACAGAAGAAGTTTTCATCAAAAGATATCGAGTCTATAGAGCCTTTGGAGACCGGATCAACAACTACATCCTCGTCAGATGATAGTGATATTGAAACCGATCCAGTTGCTGCCATCCACTGTAACACATCGTCACCAATGACTGCCTTAAAAGAAGTTATACAGTCTGATGAGGTCAATAATGGGTCGTTTTTCCAGCGTTACTTTTCTAACCATAGCAACAGTTTGCCTTCTAGATTAGCTGTAAATATGCGTCGATTATCCCAATGTCGGGAAGAAGACGAGGACGAGGAAAAAAAAGATCTAACGATTTCTAATAATATGGCAACGATTTCGGGTAGTGATAAGTCACTATCTGAATCGTCTAGTGGTTCAAAAAATTCTGTGATCAATACTGTTAGTGGACCAACTCATAAGTTTGTTATAGTTAAAACTAAGCCGGAGGGAAAACCTATCCAAGATACGAATGGGAAATGTAAGAAAGAACTCTCGGAAGCTGCCAAAATCTTCGCTAAACGTAAACAGTATCAGCAAGCAAATACAGTGCACGCCATCTCTTCATATGATTCAAAGAGACCTTCTGTTAATTCCATTTTTAAATCGCCGCTGGAAAGTCCACATTATGATTCCAATTTTTTTGATTCATCATTAATCGAAATGAAAAGTCACAATTCTAGTAATTCCACTGTTGATTGTAGTGGTAGTTCCGAGGACATTTGGGTGAAGAGAACAGATGTCGATGCAAAACTGGTAAGTACGTTATCCTATTAATAGCGTCTAGTGATAGTACCTATAATATATGTAAGTGATTATAACCTCGGCCAGAACTCTTGAGAGCGCTATCCACCACGTGTCTTTCCAGAGTCATTTTTCATCATCACCTCACACAGCAAAAACATACGAACAAGTACGAATATTATGTGAAATCAAAATTCAGTCCCACCCTCTGGAAATATTAGCACAACATAAATTCTAAGTGTTCGTAATATGCAAAAATTAAGACATAAATACTAAACAGTAATAATTTTATTCCATTTGAGCTTTAAAGCGACTAAATATTCTAATAAAACTTAATTTATAGGTACATAATAGCTTTATGTAACCAGTTGGGGAAAGTACTATTTCGTGTAACGAGCAGATTTCTAAGTATTCTAAAAGTGAGACTTTTCCTGTCAAAGGGTTTTGAAAAGTGCCATTTTCATATCAAAATTAGAAAACGTTCATTTCATAGTAGGTTATTAATTTTAGACAATTATGAAACTAACAAGCTATGAAAGTGACAAGCTGTCACACCTTAACAACTTTCTGGATTGTTTTTAAAAGTATAAAATTCAGAGTTTTCTTCTCATAAAATATAAAATTGGTGACAATTGTAAAAAATCTTGTAGGAAACACTGTGACGCTCTCTTCTTGGTGCGGTGCCTAGTTTTCTCCCGAGCGCCACTGTCTGCTTATAGTGCAGCCAGATTACTTTTCCTTACCAGCAGTACTGTTGGGGCCTCGATTAGCTGCCAGTGGAGACAGACAGAATCCCAGGGGTCACGTTTCCACAGATAGCCCTTTTATTACCCTATCTTAAAGAATACACAGATGAACGGTTACAACAGGTTTATTGTCAATCTAGGTTCAACAGAGGATTATATTATATACGGATTACATACAGATCAGATTATCTATATACAGGGGATTCAGTTTGAATACAGTCAACCGTGGTTAAAAGATATTTGCAAGCATGATGAATAGCAGGTCAGCATGCGAAAATACGGTCTTAGACAAAAAATGGCGACAAGTTAAATAGAACGCGGCGTTAGATTAGCGTGCGGGGAAAAAGTAATAGCAATACAATTTATGGTGATACAGTTTACAATAATATAGTGCTAAGTTAAAGAACGTAGAGTGTTCAGGAGTACTCATAGTACTCATTTAACGCGACTGTTGTGTACGAATAGTTCCGTCTTATATGAATATAGTCTTACATAGTGAGTTCCGTCTAATATGAATAGTTCCGTCTTGTTTTTTTCGGCTCAGAATTTGCGTGAGCAGGAACGGGTATCTTCCGGTAACCGATAAGCCGGAAACAGAAGCTTTCTGTCCAAAAAGTCAGGTGGAACTATTCACTAATATCGACTTTTGAATTAATGCGATCACTGTTGTTCCGTTACTCTGCCTGAGATTCAGGAGATTCTGCCTGAAACTTAATATTTCAGCGTGGCGGATCCGTTTTTATATGATATGTGACGCGTTTTTTCCCTTTCTACAGGTGTCTTCGTAGGAATTCGGAGCACATTGCGCGGTATGATGTATTCCTGGATTCCTGGTATTGGAAAAACTATTTACGGCGACGGGGTACCCAGAAGGGGCTTGTTTACTGCTTGACTACAATCAAAACTGATTATACAATTAAATATTAATACACAGCTAAAAAAAATGGATTTTTACGGCTTACAAAGAAAAGTATAATATACAAATGCGAGGCTAAACTAATACCTACTAAAATATTCAGAAATTAACGTAATGAAATTATTACCGCTTCATTACAACACGTTGGGAAACACTATTTTGTATAACTCGCATCCTTCTGCGGAACTGTTCGTTACACAAAATAGTACTTTTCCCAATTGTCACGCAGCAGCGTGGCAATTGAAGGGCTGGGTACCAGGATGGTTCCGGGACGTAAAAGGTAATTAAAAAATATTAAATATGCAGTTCCGTGCATATTTGAAATTGATGTAATTTTGTCGATTACGTAACGTAGGCGTAGGTCCGAAAATGGTAACAAACAAAGTGAAAAAATATGAAAAAATTAATAAAAAATTATCAATTTAATCATGAATTGTAGCAGTAGAATATAATTGAATTTTAAAGTTTCTAGCAATGTATTATTAAAAATTATTGAATTTTGTGGAATTTGGAAACAGAGAACAAACAGAGAGGGGTGAAATTGGTAAAGTTAAAATAGTTTAAAAACGTTTAAAAAATATTGTTAAAAATGTGTATATTAATGTGCCATGTGTATATTAATTTCTTGTTATGTCTACTTAGTCTGCTATTCCTTGCCATCAGATGATAGAGGTATCTTCACAAGGAGTAGACTGCGTATAATTTCTTTTATGTGCGTCGTGAAAGTCAGTCTTTTATCCACAATAACCCCCCCAAGGATTTTACGTATTGTTTCGTCTGTACAGAAACCCCCTACCCCAATTTTGATAGGCATGATTATTCTATTGGTCCTAAATTTGTGTGGAAAAAACATGGCCTCCGACGTCTCGATGTACCGGATAAGTCTCTTAAGATTGACACCCCCCTTATCTCACTTATTCTTTGCCGATTTAACTCATTCAAAAAGGAGTAGACACGGTTTTTGATGAATTTTTATAATCTGAGAACAGATATTAAAAATCTCGTAAAATATACAGGGTGGAAAATAAAACATCATTTTTTTTAATGGAACACCCCGTATATTAGACCAAAATAATGTCCTTAATTTTCTGAATCCAAAAATGTGTAATTGTTATATAATCACTCCACCTGTTAGTGAGATATTACTAAACACTTATCACATTACGGGTGTCAATTATAAAATAAGAACATCAAGATACCTCTGGAAACAATGCATATTTGCATTGTTTATTTGTTGACAGATGTCATTCAGTTTTTTGTGAGGTAGTAGTTCACTCTCTTAGATATTAGCGTAAAAAATACGCAGTGTTCGTAAAGAAGCAAGTTATTTTGAAAATGGTATATTCAGTGCAACAAGAATAAGTCTCTTGCTCGGAGGGAGTATGTTAGGTTATTTCGAGAAAGGCTACCTCCTTCCAAAAATTATTTTAAAAACATTTATACAAAGTTTAGAAATACCGAATCTCTGAGAGACAAGAAAAGGGAAAGCCGAAGAACAAAAACAGGAGAAGACACAGAACTCAACGCGTTATTATATTTTGATTGTTATTATAAAGAAGTGTGATAAAAATATTACATCGCCATAATTTTAAACCATATAGTATTTTGCCCGTTCAATATTTAGACGAAAACAACCTCCAAGACAGGTTAACCTTCTGCAGAGACATACTTGATAGAATAGAGGAAGATGATGCACATTACTGGGCAGCGGAAAATCCACACATTGTAAAAAAAATAAAAAAACAAGGATACCAAACTGTAAACGTGTGGTGTGGCATCCACAAGGATGCTATTGTAGGTCCTGTATTTATAAATGGGCCCTTAAATGCACAACGTTATGTGCATATTCTTCAACATCCAGTTGAAAATTATTTAGATAATATTAATTTAGTGGACAACAGATCTGTTATTTGGCAGCAGGATGGAGCACGAACAGGTGGAGTGACTATATAACAATTAGATATTTTTTTATTCAGAAAATTAAGGACATTATTTTGGTATAAAAATATACGGGGTGTTCCATTTAAAAAAATCATGTTTCAACGTAACGAAGTTGTCCGTCACTACTATGTAGCTACGTATTCTAACGGGTTCCGCTCGTCTTATATATATGGCTTTGATCTTCAACTGTTAGGACTGCTCGGGTTCGGATTTAATATCATCTTTAGTAATGCCGTCCTGATGGAGGCCTCGCAGAACGAATGCGTGGGTTTTGCATGTTCGTGGGATGAAAGTATGATGGGCCAGCTTGCCTCTCTTGAAGCTTTCCACCGATGTACGCCACAATCTTCGAGTGTCACGGTATAGAGTATGATGGTATTTATGGCCTGTTTCCAGTGGAAATTCGCTTTTAGGTTTATTTTGAGATATTCGGTCATCTGTTTTAGATTGTTAAATGCACCGTGGACAATAATTGGGGAGACACGAAATATTTTCAGCAGGTTTGGTTGGTTCGTAAACTTCTAAATTTGTTCTGCGTTATTGGGCTGATATTTGTTTTTTCCGTAGTACTAGGGTGTGAATGACGTCCCCTGTTCGTTGATGCGTCGCTTCTTTGATAATTTGAATACTTGTTCAAGTTTGCTTGTATTTTCTGGATCTAAGTCCATTTTGGTAGGTATTGTGTCAGATTCATCAGCGTCAGAATTTCCAAAATTTGTATTTTTTATGGCTTTGGGGCGGTTTTGGGGTCGAACTTTATGCCGCACTGGTCAAGGAGCTTATATTTAACGATTAATAGTAGAACCTTAGTTAATGGGTTAGAGAAGCTTTTTGCGTTCGCTTTTTCTAACTCTCAAGCAGGAGCTATGTTTCGTGCTGTAACTGTTTGTGATAAGTAAGACGTTTCCTAACGCCAGAGTGTTTTGAAAAGTGTCACTTTTAATGTCAAAATTAGAAAAAGTATACTTATATTATTGTTTCGTTGGTAACCTAATGTTATTGATACGTTATATATATTAAGTTAAATTCTGCTGTTTAAATGCGAACTATAGTTACTAAAGCTTACTTTTGAAATTTCGAAACGAAAGCCCTGTTCCCATATAGAGGGTGCGCCGCAAATGTGATCTGTGTCATGTGAAGTTACGCAGCCTCCCCCGGTCCTAGCTGATGGGCCCCACCGGCAGGGCCTGGCTTCTGGCGCTCTTGACTTTCTTCGCCGGTGTGTATTACCCCCCCGGGGGGGGGGTCGTGTCGGGTGTTTGAGGGATCTCCGAGCTTGCTAGAGCCCGACTGGGCGGCATTCAGGCTGGTATGGGAGACTGAGCATTGTAGCTCAGGATGACGAAGCTCGCGAGAAGATCAGCTATCAGCTCGCTGGCTCCGTCAGGTAAGATAAGGGTGTGTGGTTTGGTCAAGGCAGTAGGCTTCGCCGTCCACTGGATTGGGCTGTTTTAGTGTCCTCTCGGTCCGTTTTCTTTGGTCCTGTTCTTTTCTTCGGTGTCGTCTGCTTCTTCTTGCATCAGTCGTGCTGAAACATAAGATCGTGATTATCTTATACTTACCCGTTGTCCAGGATCTAGGTCTTTGGTCGCTTGTGAGGTCCGGCTTCCTCTAGATCGTAGTCCGTAGCCAGCCAGATCAGCGGGTTCCCGTGGTCCTCTGTGATGACGTAGAGCTTCTTGGCGTGGTCCTCGATCATCTCCGTGGCCGTCTTGTACGGTTTTTATGAAGGTCGTCTTATTCTTCAGGCCAGCCTCCTGTCGCTGGCTAACATCGGATACAGCAGTGCGGTGTTGTTCGTCCTCGGCATGTCCGCGGTGTATAGGTTGAACAGGTGAGGGTAAGTACGGTCCCCTGGGGCACTCCTGCTTCTAGGAGTCTGTTGCTTGACAGCTCTCCTTCCACTTTGGCTTGGATGGTCCGGCCTAGTAGGTAGGATTGGATTAGCTTGAGGAGGGATACCCAAAAATTGGCGTCCATTATCTTGATGACCAATCTGTCGTGCCATACTCTGGTGAAGGCTTTAGCGATGTCCAGGAGGATTGCCCCTATGACCTCTCTTCAGTTGAACCCCTCGGTGACGTACTTCGCTAGCCGCAGCACTCGGAGCTCCGTGGAATGTCCTCTTCTGAACTGCTCATCTGGGATAGCTTCTAGCTCTTCTGATTCCTCCTTTATCATGTCCAAGATGACCTTTTCGACAATTTTGCTCATCGCTGGCAGTAGGCTGATCGGCTTATAGTTTTGTGGGATGAGGTGGTCCTTTCCGGGCTTGGGGATGAAAATCACGTCTGCCTTTTTCCATATGGAGAAGAAATACCGTAGCCTCATAATAGCGTTTGTGATAGCCAAGTGTGGTCACTCCTTTACGAGGGAGCTTCCTGAGAATCCGGTTTTCTATCTCGTCTCGACCAGGTGCCTCCCGTACGTTGACGTGGGCCAGGATACAAATCATCTCTTCTGGAGATGATGGTCGATTCTGGTTCTCGTCTGGCTGCGGTCTTAGCCGCCTAGCCCTTCGGTTCACTTCGTCTACGTGGTCCTCATCCTCGTCCGGCGGGTCGAACACTGCAGCTCGAGATTGTCGGCGAAAGCTTCCGCCTTTTCTCGTTGGGTCTAGACAAGTCCTCTCACACCGTGGATTGGATGCATCGGTTTTCGGATGGACCTCAGGGCTCGCTACACTTTCCGTAGGCTGTTATCCTGGGAGTCTAGGGACTCCAGATGGAGCTGCCATCTTTCGTCTCGGTGCTCTTGGAGGGCTGCCTTGACTCTCCTTCGGTTGAGTTGGTTGACCAAGTGCTTATCTGCTGGGTCCTGTGTCCTGATAGCGCGTTTCTCCGTTCTTCTGGGGTCCCTGATTAGCTGCTTGGTCTCTTCGGAAATTTCTCAGGTTGGGTCTGCTTCCCGTCTCGCGGTGGTTTCCGTTGTGCTGGCACTTAGCGTTGCGCGTATGCTTTCCTCGAGGTGGGCGATAGCTGCTTCGACTGCAGGTTTGTTCTCGACTCGGGATACTTCAATAGATTTTTGCAGATGGGCTTGGAACTTCGGCCATTCCGTCCTTTCTTGGTGAACCATTCGTCGTCCGCCTGTGCTATGCCCAGGTGGAGCAGAATGGGGTCGTGGTCCGAGGATCCCTACCTGAGGTTCTCCAGGTTGAACTGCATAAGCACATTGCGCATGAGTGCAATGTCCAGCACGTCCGGTCGCCCACCGTGAGAGGAGAAGTGGGTGGGTTCCGGAGGTCCCAGCACCAGGATGTTGCGGTGTTCCAGTTAACTTCGTAGCTAGCATATACTATGCGTATATTTTAGCCAATATTAAAATGAATCGAACACGCCAATAAAATAATTTAAAATTACGTTTACATATTTTACGTCTTTTGAGTGGGAGCTCCGTTCGAGTTCACTTAACATCTCTGATTATCTGAAGCGCTCGAGTAAATTTATTTTTTTACCCATTTTTAACCTACCGTGCGGCCGCCCCCACCATGCAAACCGGCAGATTACCATACCACCGTCAACAGAGAACGTGAGGCATATACACTACCAATATCTGACGCAGTCGAGTATTCCCTTGTGACTTTTTTTTACATTTTTGAAAGTGTAGACGCTACCCCCACCGCTAAAAGGGATACATCATCTAACCTTTTTTTCTTTTTACCATCTAATCTTCAATAGGTCACCACGAGTCCAATAGGTCACCACGACGCTCTACTAAATCACCTTTTAGCATCGTGGGATCCCCTACTATAATTCTTGCCTACTTGAACAGGGACATCTTCAAGAAGTAGGGAACTCTTCTTCAAGAATATGGCAGTATGCATCTCCATTTAATCTCATTGGAAGAAAATATGGGCCAATTAAATAATCATCAATTACACCAAGCTACAAATTTAATGTAAACTGTTGTTGAAACGTAGCTTCAAAAATTTCATGTGGATTCTCAACAGCCCATATGTGATTATTGTGATAATTTCTAATAGATTTCCTTGAAAAGTTAGACTCATCAGTAAACAGAATACCTACGAAATAAGAACTGTGGAACTTGAATGATTATTTGAATTATCCATTGTCAAAACATTAGACGACGTAGAAAGTGTCTATGTAAGAGCGCTTGTACTCGTTGGATATGGTATGTATGGTACGGATACAACTGCTGTTCTTTTAAAATCCTAAATACCGTGGAATAGCTTACATTTAATATATCGGCAATTTTTCTTGTACTTGTTTCAGGAAATTCTTCTATTAAATTAAGAACGGCCTCCTCTAGCGGTACGGTTCTTACTTCTCAAGAACATACGTTGTTGAATGAACGAACGTAGACGTTGTTGAATGCGTATGAATATGCCATGATGAGGCATGATACTAAGACTACAAGATACGCTAACGCGCATGCGATCCCCTATCTCTCTCCCTCTGCTGACGTCATTCCGTGACAAATTTCAAATATTCAAATTTGACACATCTTTAAAATACATTATTTTAAAGTTTAAATACATTATTTTATAAGTTTAAATCCGTTATTTTAATTATTTTGGTCATTTGTGATTGTGATAAACAATGGTTTACTGTGCAATGAAGGGTTGTACCAGTAACAATAATAAAAAAAGTAAAAATTCTTCCAGTACATATCGATACTTTAGTTTCCAACTGCAGCAGAGATTTGCAAATTATGAATGCAAAAGTGCTACCAAACGCATGATTTTAATATTAAAAATGCTAGAATATGTTACATTGTTCTGATTATGATTTTCATGTTAAAGAAAAATTATTGCAATTACTCAAAAATAAGTAGAAGTTGAAAGACAATGCTGTACCTTCACGTCCTTGCCTTTTACTTTTTTCTTTAATTATGGATGACATAATTATATTAATAAATAATTAAGAGTATGAAATATATACGTTCTAAACGAAAATCTTAGCTAAAGGCTAAAGATGCCAAATAAAACTTAGGTTATGGTTATGTCAAAACTTATCTTTCGTGCGGTTGTGTGTATATGCTAAATTGATGCCTGCTCTAAATAGTAAAAAAAACTGCACTATGTACGAATAATAATTATTGTACGAATTTAATCAGCAATATAAATTTAACACTAAAAAATCCAAAAACCAAACAAACAACATCCGACATCTACAACAGCAATACGACACGGGAAGAAAATAAAAAAAATAACCAAAGCTAAATTGGCGCGTATGTTTAAAGGAAATGTGAATATTATTAGTTATTTTGAGACAGTTTTGATAATTAATTATATAAAATAAACTAATGTATATTTATATCTATATTTTAGTAATTTTTATGTATAAGGTATTTACTCGTTCACTTGCTTTAACTGTAAAGACCCCGTGCAGTTATAGAAAAGTAAAGGTCTAACGCCGTAATTACTAATTAATGTACAGGTTCTTCACAAACAATCCTTCTACTAAGTACCATTCCAGTTCAAGGATTATAGACGTGGATAGTCATTGATTCCAGTTTGTGCCGTAGTAGACCTACCAGCTCCCAGCTCTCCGACACCAGCTATTTGCCAGTGTTCGGGGTACAGGCCCTTTAATGAGCGGGAATATCATGTTGGTTGGGTTGTCTTGTTCTTTTTTGTACCTACCTATACAGGGCATTTAATAACTTGGGAGATTATTTTTAATTCATGATAATATATTATGCTAAAAGTAAATGCTTTACAAAAAATAAACCTGATGAAAGTGCTTTAATAACCGAGAAAAATTAAAATATAAAATATTTCTCAAGTTCATAAACACCCTGTATACTTAAACAATTTCCAAAATAGTTATAACAGTCGAATCATAACGAAACTTTATAATAAAACCGTGTTAAAAGCTTTCGTCTCCATATATCGCCATTCATTTTTGTCACGGGGTGACGTCATGCGCGAGTTTGTTCAAAACGCGTTTCCCAAGTGATCATATCTTGTACTCTTAGTATCATGATGATGAGGTACTGTTCGTTCTTGATATAACTGAGCGTAGAGAGCTGTTGAGCTTCTAATTTCTATTAGCACTACCATATAGATAATGCATATCTGCAATTTCGGCATTTGTATAGTTCACCATTTTAACAACCTGTACCAATTTATTTTAACTGTACAATTGCGATAAATTAAAAAAATTATACCTGAATGTCATAATGACTTAAATACTCGACACACCCCTACTTGACTGTTTCACCGATCATCAACTCAGTGAATTTATATTTATTTGAAAGACAATGTGGGCATAATTTCATATTTTGTGAGCAAACAATAAATTTCTCGATGAAAACTGAAGAGCCAAAAATGTTGTAGATTGAAGCTATATTTGCGTATCAAATTTTTACATAAAGAAATATCGACGCTTTAAAAGTGTTGGTTTTTTTACCCCCTTGCAATCTCAGGGTTTCAAACATCGAACCACGAAAGGAACCTCGAATATTGTGCTTTGGACAGAAGTTACATCACATGCGGCAAAGGGGTACATTTTAGTACAATTTTCCAGTATTTGCGATATTTTGGCCGTCATAATTTCATTAATTTGGACGCTAGGATTTCGAACAAAAAACCGTTGGAAGGCTCAGTTACTGAGGAATATGATACTTTTTAAATAATCGGAATCAGAGCAATGAATGGTTCAGCATAAGACGCTGGGAGTGTTCGAACGCACCCAAAGATGGGTCCGCGTAACCTTGAGCGAAAAAGTGCCTCTCTACTCGGGCCTGTCATTAAAAAACTAAATCCTACATATGTAGGTATATGCATTCGCGGAGTTTTCGGTAGAAAAACTCAAATCTACTTTTATTAATATAATTTATAAGGTGGTTATATGTCATGGTGTGATAGACATTCCAGACAAATTTGCTATAAAATTTCGAAGTTCACATCTGAAGATATTCCTACTCTACTACTGATTTTTAAATTATTGGTTCTGTGTATAGTGTTTACAAATTATATACTAAAGTAAATATTAAATTATATTCGTTTTTTTAAAGGAACTTGGTTCTCAACCTCTACCTACAACAACATTAGAAGATGGCGACATTCATATACCTCGACCAAGATCTGGAACCTGGGGGTCTAAATCGGAGTCTAAGCGTAATTCCAAGGACAGACACAAGCAAGACAATAAAAGTGAAACTAAAAGAAAAAACGACAAACACACAGGAAGCGGCAGTGGCTCTAATTCAAGGTCGAGTTCGACAGAAAGAAGAAAATCCGATGATTCTAGTCCGAAGAGAGCTAATTTCAGAAATAGGTCAAATTCAGATGCTGCTAAGAAGAAGGGTAGTGCCTTTATGGCATCTGTGAAAACTGCAATGCTGGTAAATATTTCAATCTTATCAACCTTTTAAAATAGTTCTCTATTGTTTATGTTCATTGTCAAATTATTTTAACCAATTTTCTGAATTCAGTCTTGGCATAAATTATTTATGTTTATTGAATATGTAATTCAGCTTAAGGAAATGAGTAGATAGTAGAAAATAATAGATGTAATTTTTATTCTATAAATTATGATGACCAACTGTATTATTTCATTCCGGAACATTGAGAACATTTTGATCTGAATTTTATATCCACTTTTCTAAATTCCATTCCAAGATGTTTCAATACAGTCAGTAACCTGCATGTTATATGTTTACTATATTTATAACAAGAGTTGTAAGAAGTATGCAGTAGTGGCTCGATTAGTGGAAAAGTTTAGTACTGCGAGCCCACAGTGCCATATGAGTTTGTAATTCCAAGTTCACTTTCTCTACGACTAGATTATTTCTTTAAATAAAATTTGAACATAATATATTGCTGTTTGTCACACTGTGGTCTAATATGGCCGAGTTCCTGTTTGATTTAGTACACAGCCTTGTTGAGTTTTCAAAATTATATTAGGAAAATGAAAGAAATCAGTTAAAAAATATTTTGTATATATTATAATAAACAATATTAATCTTATAAGATTTGCCAGAAAAAGTGTAATAAGGTCAATGTGTGAACGGTTAACCTTTCAATTTTTCAATTTACACAGGACTGCGCGGAACATGACGGCGCATGGTGCGGTCTTAGTTTCTAGGTTTCACGTTATTGTCTGCTTACGGTGTATTGGTCTTAGTGCAATAAATTTATATTTTAAATAAGTTTATATTCTCAATAATTGCGTCTGTTGGTTAGTAGTATGAGTAAAATTTCATGAAACTGGTAAAGGAATAAAAAAGTACAAGCAGCCATTTTAGATCACACATAGTAGCAACAAATTCAAAATAGTTACAATGTTAATGTTTCAACACCTCAAAGATAGTGGGTACTTAATACTGTTTGTAATTAGTACTTTTTATTTATTTACTTATTTGGACATACTGAGTATATACTCTCATAATTATAAGAAATATTAAATAATAATACCCACGTAAAAGATACTGTTTATCTATTATTCTTAAATTATTTGTTATCTTATACAATAATTTTAACTTAGGTATCTGCTTCTTCTCTTTGTGACAGTCTTTATAAGGACATGTTTTTTCTAGTCTAATTCACTGATTCTGTTAAGTTTGCAATATAAATATATACAATATATAAGTGACAAAAATAGCATTTTCTGCAAGCAAGATAACAATTTACCAATCGAGTCAACATTGGTAATACAGCAAGGTTGGTAATGTTCTCAAGCTTCAGAAAATGGTTTTTCATTAGTAAAACAGTGTACTTTTTCTACTACCAAGAAAAAAACGTACACTAATTCTCACACTGACAAGGCAGGTTTAAAAGGAAGACAAACTTCAATCGCAAATTAGGTTGTAGTAATGTATGGTTCTCTAAAAATCTCTATCAGATTAAATAGAAAATAATTTTGGCACAAAAAAATATTTTTCTAGTTTTATAAACTAGAAAAATTAATGGTAGCTGGTTTGTAACGTCAGGGGGCGGCACATTTACATAACTTTCACTAAAGATATACTTTTCACTAAAATTTAATAGTAATTATTCCTAATGTTGAAAATTGTTTCTTTTTCTTTAAAATAGCATACTGGCTTGATACATGCAAAATCAAAAACACCACGTGATGGATCAGCCCACCCAGTACATGATGATGACAGTCATACTCGGTATTATCACACAGTTACAGCCGCAGCATCTACAAATCGAAGTCCAATGACTAAAGTTATGGATATATTCAGAAAGCCTCATGTATCGCCTCCACCTCCTCCACCAGAAGAAGAAAGGAAAGAGAAGAAAAAAGATAAGGTAAACATACTTTATGATTGCTTAATACTTAATCTGGTCCTTACTTAAAAAGGTCCTTACTGCGGAAAACTGGTTTTGAGATATTTTTATACATTTCCTGGCACTTAGTGTGTTCAAATTGGATATGCAAATATAAACATTTTACTGGTATTAACTTGTGTGTACAAATTGCAAATACTTTATTTTTTAAAGTAGTCCAATCTGCTTTTTCTTGGTAGTATTGAGATTTTCCAGAAAAGTAGAAGATAGGATTCAAAATTAAGGGTAAACCAACAATCAATACTTGCATTCGTAATCTTAATTATAATTTTTGCCATACATAAGTACCAAAGAGATGTGGCTAATAATAATAAAGTAAGAAAGTTCGAAGTAGTCAACTCTCAAGTAGATAGAACATTTAAAAATATTAGGTATAAAATTATTGTTATCCAAAGAAAGAAATTCTTTCAGAAGCAGATAGGCTTCTCTTGCTTAGTATGTTATAGAAATGACATTTTTACGTAGTACGCGGTACGTTTAATGTAGATAGGACAACCTACATAGTGGTATTATAATGACTTAGGGGATGTAGATAGGACCTGGTACAGACATAGAATGCATAGGAAGGTATACATAGGTCCAAAAATGTAGATCTCTGAAAATGTGCAGATAGGACCTTTTTCCTTAGGACGGCAGAATAGGCCAGATGATGACTAACTAGAATATCAAAACATGACCTTAGTAAAAAATTCTTAGGTAAGATAGGTAGGTATTGGCACTTTTATGAATGTCGTGAAAATTGACGTTTTAGGAGACACCTTATGATGTAGTGTAACATATTTACTGCCAAACACAGTAACAGACAGATGACCGATATATGCAGCCCATTTTCAACGGCGTGACTACCGGTCTCGGTCTTACTCATACTAAATGACGTCACTATCTCTCTTAGTCTAAAGGTGAATTTACACTACAAGAAACCTAAGATAGATAGTAACGCCATTTGACATGAGTAAGACCCTTATTTTGCAATCCGATTTATATGTAATCTGATTTATATGCAATCTGAAATAGCAATATGCAATAAATAATATTTATCTGTGTATTTGGCACCCTGTATTGGTTGGGTTGTCGTTTTAAGACATTTGAGAGACCATGCAGGCCTGCCTCCCCAAAATATCAAGTTAATTTTTGTCTTTTTATAATTGACTTTTAGACCATCATTCACCGCTGTGGGGAACAGCGGTTCTGCTGTTCCCTCAAAAAACCCCAGTAGATGGTTTGGGGAGTATCGTTCTATTATTTTTTGGTAGAAACATATTCAGAAATACGGTTTGTTCATTTTTAGAATCGACACACACTTTCTCTCACTACTTCTACTCCCTGGTTTTCAAGAATCGGTCCCCAGAATGGTTGAATTATTACAATCGATTTAAGATTGATCTTAAATCTGTTTCATAATTATCTTATCTACGATCTTGGTTAGATAATCATTACGCTCAACTATACTTACCTAAATAGCTCTACTCTTGATGATGCTAACTTGATTAGCGAAAAATGTGTCTAGACTGTCCAGTGCACCATAGTGTTTTGATATCAGCAGAAAGCTGCGTTGGATTTTCGTTTCATATCTAAGGTGCCAGACTCCTCTTCAAGACTTGCTTATGCAGTCATAATTTTTCTTTTTCTGTGGAGAGAATTTTTAGTTTACGATGCACTTGTGCTAGATTTCCACTTTTCACATTGGTATTTGATTTGTAACGTTTCCATCACATTATATCAAATTTCAATTTATGTATTGTCATTGCTGTCTTGTTCTATTTTCATTTTGACAAGTAGGGTACGATTTATTTTATTTCTGTGAATAACATAATTGATTAGATATGCCCTTTAGTATGCAGCTATTCAGTTTTGAATATCATACTTTAAGTATCAATGTGACTTTATATCTGTTAATTATTCAAGGTGTAGGTCCTGTTGGTGAGATGGTTAGAGATTCATCTAAGTCAAACATCCATGCTGTGTTGCCCAGTGCGAATGTTAGGTCGGTGCCTATATAATATAGAACAGAAATAGCAAAATAGTTAGCTGGAAAGACTACATAATCTACACTATTACTGCAAGTGTTGTTCCTTTGTTGCAGGCCTTGATGAAATTATAAACACAGCTCACTTTGGCACAAATATCAGTATGACGCCCTTTCATTGCTGTACCAAGATTTGCTGTCATCAATACCGTCTATACAGCATGTTGTCAGAAAACCTAGCACTGGTGTCGATGTTGTGCTGGGTTGTAAACCGCTTCCTTATATTAATGAACCTAGTCCATCTCTAATTATTTAATTTGGATATGCAAATGTTAATTATTATCATATCATGTATTATGACTTGCGAGTAAATTTTGTAGTTCTTTGCTATTTTTGATACATTTTATGGCTTTTGTAATCAATTTTATCTGTGTGTGTTTGGTACCCTGTATTGGTTGTGTTGTCCTTGTGAGACATTTCAGTTGTTTGTAATTAACCTAAAAACTATCCTGTCAAGTCAGTGGCAACAGCTTAAAGCAGTATAAAGTAAGACACACACACCCAAGTTTTTATTAAACTATTTGATTTGTATAGTCTATCATAAAGCTACCGACCCCGCACATTTCTTATGGAAAATGGGTTTAGACTAAATTTTCAGAAAATTTGACTTAATTAGGATGTCGAGAAGGGCACCATAAGTTCTCGATATCCTGAATAAAAGTTCTTGTCATCACAACTCAGTCCTTATGACCAGTTTCTGAGTTATGGGTCATCAAAATTGTTTTTTTTTAACTCTAAGGTAGAATTTTTGTCTATATTCATTTCCTTTATTAGTACATTTAAATTATTAGTTTCGATTCTTGTTTGTGGCTTATGGGGTCTTCTTAAAATGTGGCACAAAAGTTTGTACAGCGTTGTACACAAAATAGCGGCAAAGAAATGCCAATTTAGAGAGTCGAAAATAACTAAATTTGATCAATAATTGTGTGGAATAAAAAAACCAACGGCTAGATTTTACTTATTTTTTAATATATTATTAGTCATTATCAAAAGCAAACTAAATAATTCCTGTTTTAGTTTTGGATCAAAAATATTATACCTACATGGTGTTTATTTTGTGCTAGGCGGCCCGCTTGTAGATGGTAGATGTCGACTGCAGACGGGGTTAAAGTTTGTATGCTGTCTCAATGGACACCATACTTTATTTTTAGTTTAACGTAGAAACAGAATCAACAAAAATTCTTATTAACTAAATGTACTAAACATGAAATAATCTGGCCTTTTTTAAAACTGCATAAATAATAATTTTTACATATAGTATAGAAAAATAGTGCCATCAGACTTATGCCTATCTACTTAAAACTAATAAAATTAACAAAATACACTTAAATAAGATCGATTTCCGGTAATTTCTAGTAATGCAGTAGATGGATTGTGAATTTGTTCGTGGTGCCTTGACTATCCCATATATACTAGGCACAAAATTAGCACCCGATATACAATTTTAATCCAAAACTATAGTAGGAATTATTTAGTTTGCTTTTGATAATAACATTAAAAAACAAGTAAAACCACAATTGATCGAACTGAACTTAGTGATTTGCGATTTTCTCTAAATTGACATTTTCTTGCCACTACTATTTTGTATAAGACCCTGTACCCTGTATAAATAGTGTAGCGGCGAGAGCTCCAAACAGTACTGCATACTTAGCGAGCAACCCATCAATGGAGCAAAGCAAACTATACATGAAAATCTAGGTTATAATGTAATATATTTAAAAATGCAACATGCAATCCAAAAATCAGTATGAAGGTAGTTATGCCCCAAAACCCGAATTTCCTTAAAATACTTGTTTTTATATACCATTTTTACTGTAATTCCTCAAATGTGTAAGACAGAGGATATTTTGTTATGTCAGAATATTTACAGGTATTTGCTGAATTCATTTATACGCAAACTGCATTTAGATAGAAAAAAATATGAGGATGAGTCAATTAACAGGCGTGTAACAGTTTGTTCGTTATGTTACTCTAGAAATTCTATTCACCATAACTTTTGATCGCACACTGACCGAAATTCAAATAAGTATATATAAAAGCATATATATTCTCCTAGCTTTCATTTAAGTACAAATACATGGGGTTACGTATTCAGGTTTCTAATAAATATAATTAAAATTATAGCGCGGTGTAAGTAGTTGAAACTCTGGCGGTGCGGTGTGTAGTTGGTTTGGCCTCGTGGCAGGCTTCTACGCAAGTGTAATTTAACGGCAACCTCCGATCGCCAGACCTGTTAAGCGAATATCGATATTGTGAATATTGAAGTGCCTTCACTTCAATATTCACAATGTCTATTTCTATGTCTATGTCTAACTACGTTTTTGATAGATATGACATCAAGCAATCTATTAAACTCATGGAAAGGCAAAAACGTGGAGACTCTGAAGCACCTGTATATAAAATTACAGCAAATAGATGTACCAAATTATAAGTTATTTATGAAAAATAATAAAAATAAAGCTCAGTTGGCCAACTTTGTCTCTAATTATGTTATACAATATAAACATTTTATTCCTGAAGGAAAGTCTGTATATTAGCAGGTGCTTTAGATAACCCGAATGATGCCATTCGCTGTTCTACCTAATTTTCAAGAAGAAAAGTTTTTCATGTCTTGTACATGAAGAAGCTGACATAAGAATAATTTTTCCTCTTATAAATTTACAATTAACCCACAAAAGAATTATAGTTTTTTGTCAGGATGCTGATGTGCTAGTTCTTTTGATTTATGTATTTGATTTTATGCAAAATATATCTACTTGTCTTTACATTTTAGCTGGTAAATCTGAAACACAGCGTCATATAAGTATCAAGTTTGCAAATATTTAGAACTTGACATTTGTCTGTCACTACCTGCCATACATGGTTTTACTGGATGTGACACTACCAGTGCTTTATATGGCTTCGAAAAAAAAAAACAGCATTTACCGTTTTAAAAGGACATACAAGCATAGTGGAACTCAATAAATTTGCTACTGCTTCTATAGAAATTGCTGTCAAAATTGCACGCAGATATGTTTTGCTACTATACAAATCCAAGATCTGTAAAGATTTAGACGATTTAAGATACAATGTTCCTCAAAATTCTAATAGAAATATTTCGAATTTTCCATCTAACCTCATGTGAAGCGTTCTTTGTTACAAGTAAACATTTGGTGTAATAGTCATGACCCATCATATAGACCAAATCCTGTTGGAATGGGATGGTATTTTGATGGAAATTATATTTTACCGGTAATGTCTACTTTGGAAACAGAACCTAAAGAAGTACGTGAACTCACTCACTTATATTGTAAGGACAAAGGATTTATGTAATACCTCGAAATGTGAATGTTTCAGGGCTGGTTTGAAATGCATTGATATATGCAAATGTGCTTTAATTTGCAATAATACAGAATTAGACGCCTTGGATATATTATCTGACGAAGAAGACGAATTATAGCTCTAGAGTATAACTTAAAATAAGAGGAAAAAAAGTATCGTACCACTAGGTACTTACTGTAGGAAACATATATATGTAGTCTAGCTTTGTTGACATAAATCTAAACGTTCTTTATATATATATATATATACCTACTGCATATATATGGTCAATGTATGGTTTTCCTACTCGCTAGGCTTTTTGTCATTATTTTAATTTCAAATCTTCAAGTCCCTGGTCGCATGTATTTGGACTGTGACAGTTATGGAAGATACTTCGGGTGACGGCAATAACGATGTTTCTAAGCTAAACCCGCTCAGGGATTAGGAGGGATATGGACGTATGTCATTTAAATGAATTTGCCCTATACGCCGGCTCTTGTTGATCTCATATATACTGTTTGTTATTTTGCGAGTGATAGTATGGCCCCTGCCATTTTGGAGCGAAGGGTCGTCCTTAGACTGGATCGGTCTTCACTAAAATTTTATCTCTCTCTTGAAATACCATCCTTGGGGGATTATGATCGACGTATTGATATTGATAGCATTCTTGATTTCTACCAGCATTAACAAACTTCCAGTCGTTCTTCAAGTTGTCAAACTTCTTGTTGCAGCATACCTGGGTAAGGCCTAGCTCCCTACACCAGGTAGTTCGAAACCCGGTACTAATCTTGAAAGGGTGTAGCCAGTCGCTGCATTTTGCCGATTATGGAGAATCGGGATTGCCTGTTGGGAATAGTAGTCCTATGTGTTGCCAGGCTTGCCTATCATCAACGTGCGCAGGATCTTCTTAATTTCCTGCACTCGTCGTTCTACAGGATTCGCCTGCTGATGATAGGCGGCCAAATATTAGACATGTATCGTATTCCTTTGACACCATGTTAAATATAATTGGGACGTAAACTGTGTGTTTTGATCGCTAATGATGATGCGAGGTCTCCCAAAGAGGGCCAGATGTTCCTCTAATGCTCACAAGACGTCATTGGTCTTGGACTCTAGGCAGGGGTAGAGGCCTTTGTAAAAACATCTTCGATAACCATCATGTATTGATTGTTGTTCTTTGTTTTTGGGTACGTGAGAAAGCGAAGGACGGGGTGTGAGCCGCCATAGGAGCTGTCTCTTGCCCTGTGTTCACTTTAACGAGGGCACACACTCGACACCTTTTAACGTATTTTCACACATGTCCTATGATGCCTTTCCATTGGTATAGTAGCTGAATTTTTCTCAGTGTTTCGGCAGCGCCTGTGTGCGTTTCCTCATCATGGTATTTGTACATTACTTGACTTTGTTTAGGGACTACCATGCGGTTTCCTCCGGGATCATGCTGATAGATTACTTCGTCCGTTACTTTATATCTATTTACAAATGTCTGCTCCTCTTCATTGAGATTTTCTTGAGTTTTTAATTGCTGACAGCGTCTTTTCTTTTGAATAAGGTAGGGATTGGTGGCGTGTTTGTTTCTAATTCTTGTCGTAAGATCATTTTCAGTGATTAGATTAATTGTGGTGTAGTTTGGCTTTGATATGCAAATTATTACCGTGATGCCGGAATCGTGGAAAGTTTCCAAAATGAGCTGTTTAACTTTCTTTCAACTTATTGTCCAATCTGCATCCTATCTTTGGCATTGCCATGTTTTTGATGTACCAAATTTGCTTACTCATTCAGACTTGAATAAGTAGGTTTTCCATATGATTTATTTTTAGTCACTAGGTAAAAGATTTCCTGTTCTTTGACGTGTAGCGAACAAATTTTGCCTACTTCTCGTCGTCTAAGTCTAGTTATTAAGAAAAAATTGTTAGATAGATTTAATCTAGTTACAATGCTCAACGTCCATGGGACATTTTTCTAAAAAAAAAAAATTTTCTCGAACCGAACCTTCTCTTGAACGTCCTAGCTTTGCCTTTGCAAGTCTTTTGCGACACAATGGGTGACATAATGTCCCCTTGTAGTCAAATAGATTAATGTTTGTTTCGGATAAGTTGTTGTCCAATTTTTTAAGTTTTATCTGACTGATTGTGAAGGGAGGAGGCATTAGTTTCTCTTCATCTGGTTCATGTCGCTCCATGCCCGCTGGGTTCCTGCTCAAATAATCTTGCAATAGGTTACGTGTACCTGGGCAGTGTTCTATTTCAAACGTAAAACCTTTGCTAAGAGGTATAGGTATCTTCTTAGCAAATTTTGCCAATTAATCCGAATTGATTCGTAACAATACTTAAATTCAGAGAGCATTGATAGCCACCATCTGAGGCAACTAAAGCATAAACAACCTGCAAATCACAAATATTAAGCTTTTGCGTATTGGAACAAGTGTTAATAAGAAATAATTAAAAAAAAATTGGGGGGACACCTATGAAAACGCGTTTTTTGCGGCTGAAATAAGAAGAAAAAATGTAATAAAAAAATTGTCCCGGAAAACACGATTTTATATAAAAATTTTCGAAGTCCCTAATCGCGAAAACAATTTGGGCGTAGATTCTATAAATTTACGAAATAACCTGAAAGAAATTGAAGATTTATACTGTAAAATTTTTGCACATGGATTTGTTGGATATATGAGAAAAAATGCTGAAAAACAAGACGTTCAAATATTGCGAAAAATTGAGCAAAGATTTTCCTGTAAGAAAATAATATTAAGTATGAGATATCCGAATTAGAATTCAATTAGGCAAGGAAAGTAAACACTGTAACTCCAGCTTCTGAAAACCTCTTGGATCCGGCCACAACGTTAGTAAAACAAATCATTTAAAGTTGCTTGTATCTTTTAGGCTCCTTAAGTTGGCTGCACAATGTTCATTATTGATTCCTTAATAACTGGAGAATTTATTATTTATGCCCCTTCTCAGAATGCAATAATGACTTGTGAAAGTATTTAAAATGAGAAACTAAAGTTATTTTATTACTACTAACTATTTTAATTAAAATTTAAGTGTGAAAATCAATTTAAGTGGGCCCATTCAGCGGTATTAACAGGCCACTGAACCTGACTAGCTCTAAGTTCAGACGAGAAGGGGTGAGTTCAGAAGCCTCCAGATACAAACAAATGCAGTCAAGGAGCACTGATCTTACCAATACTGATGTACAAGGAAACAGCTTGTTTCATTAAAGTTTAACACTTTTGCCGACAGCCAAGTTTAGAGAATTCTTATTTAAATAAAAATTTTTTACCTGTCAGATAAAAAAGTATTTTGACTTTTTTATCTGACAGGTAAAATCAACGGCAATTGATCTCTAAGGAGCAGCGTAAACAAAAGCAATTATTCCAATTGGAATCTTATAAGATTTCAACGATGAAAATGCAAGTAAAGTAAAAGGCAATAATATTAGGGCACTTACTCCTTATACTACAGCGAATTATAAAATATTCAGAAAATCTAGATTGCAATGATTGAATCTTCATGAGATCTGAAACTAATTCGAGCTCAGGACTGGCGGTGTTCGACACGGTGCATAACACCTTTCCATACATACTAACTGAATAGTTCACTATACTATATTAATTACTAATATTCTACGCCTATGTATAATTTTTATTTTGCTATGACGTGTTTATTAACTATTTGTTTTAAAATTTTAGCATTCTGGCTTTATGAATACTAGACCAAAAGCACCTAGAGATGGTTCAGCGCATCCTGTTCGGGATAGCGGATCCGATACTCAATATTATCATACAGTCACGGCAGCCTCTTCAAATCGAAGTCCAATGACAAAAGTTATGGACATATTTAGAAACCGATCTCATGCAAGTGTACCACCAGAAGATAGAAGAAAGGTAGGTATTTTTTCATATTAAAAATACATTACGTATTTTCCTATAAAAATAAGAATGTTATTTATTTGGGTAAGATTCTTATATTGTTGTAAATATATTTTACAGAGTGAGGTAAATATATTTTACAGAGGTTACTTACCAGTAAATACTTTAGCTGTATGGTATGATCTGTGAAACTGACTAATTGGCAAGTGGTATTTGCTTTTAAAATGTTGGTTACGTTACAACACATTCGTCATAGCGTAATATTTAGTGCTTGTATGTATGTATGTATGTATATGGGTCGGAGTGTAGTGCAAGGTAGTGTTACACTCCCATTCCACCACAGCACTTAGGCCTCATTAGGCCCTTTGTGCATTCCTCCTTTTTACTTGAGTACTTTTCTTCAAACCATCCTATTTATTACGGGTGGCCTGGTGGCAAAGTCTCTACAATTTGTATGTATGATACTATGGTTCTGAGTTTCCGAGATTAATTACTCTGGTCCTCATTACCATTTATCTGGGACCACGCGTCCGCGGCAGATGTGTTGAGTGTTCCCAGGTCTCGGGCAGACGCCACAGTCCAGGCCCAAGCCTGCCTAGGTCACCCATCCAAGTGCCACCAACGCCCGCCCAGCATAACTTTGAAGATCTTACCGGTCAAGTCTAAGCGGCTAGGCGGTCCCATTCAGTCACCTTAGTCGCCTCTTACGACAGGTAGGAGGTACCCTGGGTCTACAATTGTGGCCCCGAACCCAGAGGGGGAAAATATTTAGTGCTTTTTAGTGATTGAAAAATGACCGGTTATTTATAAACTGGCAAACTACGGAGCATTATGACTAGTCACTTTTGGTAATTTTAAAATTTCAAATATAATATGTCCACTGGACTGTTTGCTGCTTAAGAACCAAAACGATATCAAATATGATGCTAATCAAGTGCAAACATAAAGAAGAAAACAATGTAAATACTTTTTTCTAATAATACTTAAGCGTCCTGGAACACAATGTAATAAAAAGCGTTGAATAGCTCATGATATTTTTTTTTCTTTTGAATTTCTGTTTTCACAAAGTCCTTATTATAGGCTTACAGAATGTGGGAAACTTTAAAATATACCGGTTCAAGAAAAAAATAATTTGTTTTGACCACATTTTTTGTTTATCAGAAAAAAATTGAGCATCCCATCTTACGAGTAAAATAAGAAGTTTCCCTTATATGAAATTTTATATAAGAAACGGATTTCTTGTAAATATATGCTTGGGATTTGCAATAAAAATCACATGGGAGTACCGTATCAGAGCAAGATAAACGTAATGACGGATAAACATTATGTGGCTCGAAATAAGGCCGACATGTGTCGCGAACTAATTGAAAAGGAATTTAGCTAAGAATTTTGCTCATGAGTCATGCGACTTCCAAGGGCTCTTATTAATGTGGTGAAGGGTAAGGAGCTGATTTACTACTCTTCATAGGCCCTAGAAAAAATCTGAAATAAAAATTGGTAGTGCACAACAGACAAATTCATTTCACAAAAAAACTAACTATATCTTATGAAGTTGCATCTTGGCCTGACATCAAAATACATTGGAGACTATGCTATACACAACCTGTAACATATCACCGTTGCAGGTTATTACTTATTCTTATTATATCGAACAGGAGAAACAAGAATATAGCCATGAGAAAGTTCCCTCCAACTCGCTTTACAGGGGGCACTCCTTTAAAAGTAATGATATGAAGAAGAGTTGTTATTGACATACTTTTATAACATGCGTAATGTTAAGGACTGTCTGGCACCCACACACCACTTTCTTATGTTTATGGCAGTAACATTTTAGTTTACCCTGTATTACAAAAATATAATAGTTCCCCACTCAAGTAGTAAAAGTATGTAAATAGCAACTCTTCTTCATTTCATTACTTTTTATTCTTCGTTTCTTGTTTTCATGTTTCATATAATAAGAATAACTGGAGGGGTAAACCGTTAAGACAAAAGTGTACACCATAAATCCTTTTCATGGAAATAATCTATAATCTACAAATAATTTTATTTCATTTACATAAATCCTCATAAATCCCTGGAAATCTTCCAGTTTTTCCATAATTCCTTATAATTCCTATATAAGTAATTCCTATAATAGTCCATACACTAGGTAACATCTTGTGTTTTTGAGCGGTCCACAATTTATTTGTAGCATTATGTTGTCTGAGACGTTGTAATGTAACCAACCCGGGTCGGTTCAACATAATAATCAGAGAAACACATGGCCGGGGTACGTGATCGTCAAAAGGGGAAATACCTACCCTACTTTGTATTTAATTTAAATTAACCCTGTCCTAGATGCATTAGTAACTAATGAAAAGCGGGAGTTTTGAGATGAAAAAGAAAAGACTAAGTATTTTTAATACACCTACTGATTTATTTAAACAGGTATTCAATTTATGAATAATATAAAATAAATAAATGCAGTACTCAGCCTTGAATTCACGAGGGGAAAGAGCACGGCAGAGAAACCCTCGATCTCTATTCAAAAGAATCGCAATAATGCTGTTGGACACTTAGGTGAAAGTAAAATGAAAACTTACAAGGGTTTCCATACTTGTGTTTTAACCTACAATCATTCTCAAGATACAAAACTGAAGAGTTTGTTGTTAGATAGCCGACTTTCATCAGAAGGTACTGAGGTCCCATACGGGAGGCACTCAGCTAGTAGTTGTACGGTTTTGGTGCGAAAACGAAGGTCCCATACGGGAGGCAACTAGCGTGTTCGCCCAGGCACGGGGGAAAAGTGTTAATAAATTCAACAAGGCACAAACATTCATCATCTCATACAATAAGCGGAAATTAGGTCACTGTTATAAGCAAAACCCACAAGTATGAAAAACCTACTCGTAGTCATGAATGGAACAAAAAGGTCAACAACATTACTTAGATCGAACTGAATAAAACAAAATAAAATAATCTTAAAACCAGAATAAGCTGAACACACTAAATAAACAAGTAAAATGTTCATAGTTTATGCATAACGTATCATAATTATTTGTAGTTCAGAACATAATATAACACGGACAATTTTAATAAAATGACGGCATAAATTCTCGAGATAACAAATTTAATAATAAACATTACAAATTAAGTATATTTACTAACCTGGGAAATTTCACGTGAAACACTAACACACACCAGAGCCCAACTAAACATATTTAGTATCACTTGGTTACCAGGCCCAAAAATGTCCAGTTTGGTTTTTATACTGGGTGGTCATGTATTAAAACTAAAAATATGATTTTCGCATACAAATGTTTTTTATATACTCAAAATGTGAATTTGTATGTGTTGTCATTGTGGAATTGAATTTTTAAGTATATCTGTGTTATTGGTATTACAGGGTGGTCCAAAATATTTTTCCAAAATTTCAAGTCACATACCCATAAAAGTATGAATGGTCAAAAAATTATCTTACGGACCCAAAAACCGAGCTACACACTAAAAATGAGGCACAAATTTTATTTCCGATATCATAATTTTCATTAAAAAGACCGGGTAAAACCGTAAAATATATTTTTTTAAAATTTCTTCTAAACCGTTGGACGTATCGATCTGATTTATATAGTGTTCGTCTGCAAAGATAAAGGAGATACGATTTCTCGAATAAATCGTTTAATTTCTGATATAGAAAAGACGATTAAAAGGACAGGGGCCTATACCCTGGTTCCGAAATAGTGTGGAGTGATGCATCACCAGCATATGGACCAAATTTTTTTTAGGTTGAAATGGATAAAAAAAACATAATTTTTTTTAAATCACAACGAACCGCCAGGGTTTTCGAAAACTTAACAAACCGGGCGCATCAATTCTTGCATAATTTTACGCGTCCAAATTTTTTCAAATCCAAATTTAAGGGAAATTCACTTTTTTAGGATTTTTTTCTAAGAAAAATCGATTTTATCACCGCAAGGTCTCACCACGACACGCAGATGAACAAAACCCCTTTTCCAATATGTAAATGACCACGCCGGATCCGATCACGACGTCAGATTCGAAGCCGAAACGATCGTTTTCGGGTCACTGTTGAAAAAGTAAAATTTATAATTTTCCACCATCAACCCATATTTTTAGAACCGCGTGAGATATCGAGCCAATGTACATAACCTTTTTTGGTCGTTCATCTATCCTCTACATAAAAGTATAAGGGTCGATGCCGCCGTCTGCGAAAATAAAGGAGATGATTTTTTGACGTGTAAAAAAATATAAAAAATTCAAATACCTATAAAAAATATGAATTTTCTAAAAATTATCTTATAAACCCGAAAACGGCACTACATACTTAAAATGAGGCATAAATGCCATTTCGGATATAAAAATTTTCATCAAAGGAACAGCGGCGTAGTAAAATCGAATTTTTATTTATTTTAATTGAAGTTAATGGCAGAAATGATCGAATTAGACTGAAAGCAAGAACTGACCATTTTCAAGGATGGTAACCTGAAAAATCTTGTATCGTAAACCTTAAAATTGACTGCAAATGAGTTATCTCGTGGACCTATAAAAAATACAGAACGATAGTTAGCGTGTGTATTATAACTCCTTTGGGATTCATGATCTTATGAGGCTTTCCATACGTGTTTTTATTAATTAAGGCAATGAATGTTAAATATATATGTACTACGGTTAAGTATAAATATTGATTTATAAGTAAACATAATAAACATATGACCAAACAAAAATTAATAAAAACAAAAAATATGGTAATAAATCCTCAGTTGAATTGAACTTGTTCCCAATTCACATTACAGCTTAGGATATGTAAACTTGTATATTCTATTGCTCTTCCCTAACAGTTTAATAGATACGTATTTTCTGGGGATTATCGGTCATATTAAATAAAACTTTTTATCTGTACATATGATTCAGTATATTATTTCAGTATATCATCAGGGGCTATAAAGTTATTATGTAGTAAACAAATAATTTTCAATATTTAAATTACTTACATTTCAGTTTTAATTTTAGTTTTAATATAATTGCATTCATAATTTAAAATGGAAAGACAAATATGTTGCACCAAATCATTCAAACTGTGCATACATACACAGTATTAATACGTATACAAAGTATTAATTTAATCTCACCCAACACTTCTTGAATAAAATTAAGTATCTAATGAGGAATTATTTCACATGGGTCTGATAAACACAAATTGCAATGTAAAACACAAAAGTAAATTGTTTAGTTATAAAAATAATAAATAATTAATTATAAAAATTTTGGAATATATTGGAAATGATCCTTGAATCACGAAACATAAATTGAATTCACTAGAATCTAGTGATTTTTGCGTAGTATTGTATAACAAGTTGCCTATTAACTGCATAAAGCATGGTCATATAACTGCATAAACCATGGTTGACAAACATTAAGGTCGCGATTTTGTAGTGAGAGGTAATATATGTATTAATTTTGGTTAACTATAAATAATTAAAAAGCTAGATAAGATCTGGTAGTCAGATTAATTTCCTGCACTAGCTATTATTATAATGATGATTATAATGTTTTTGTCCCAACATTTTCTTAAAAGCCTGTGCTGTGGTTTTGCAATTAAAATACGCCTTTTATTTATTGTTAAAATCACATAATTTTCATGCTTATAAGAAAATTTTAGGAAAAAAACATATTATAATCATTACTATAAAAATAGCTTGTGCCTAAAAAGAATTTGAATATCAGATCTTATGTAGCTTTTTAACTATTTATAATTAACCAAAATAAATGCATCTATTTGCCTCTCACTCTACAAAATTCCCGCCTTAATGAGGGCGCGTTATTATATGTAAATTTATTTGGTGCATGAGAGAATGTTGTTTCTATTAAAATATTAGTGATATTTCAATATTAGTGAGCAATCCTTGAACTGGGTGTCATATATACACATTTGTGAAATTTCACGTTGGTGCACTATTTTTTAAATAAGGGTTATAAGAGGATGAATTGTATATATTTTCATAAATAAAATGTTATACATTTTTGGAGACTGCTACAAGAAAAATAAAGCGAAATTCTACATAGAGCACTCACTCTCTAGTATCTAGTTAACAAGGTGATTAAATCAATTAGAAATAAAAAGAAAGTTAGAAATGTTATTACTGCATAGTGGTAAAAACAGTAATATGTTATAATTTAGAATTTATTGAAGAGCACAGAACTAACTAATCAGACGTACAAGACTAATCAGACATATTGTGTACATAATAATTAGAAATAGGAAAGTACTTGCAAATATTATCGAGTGATCTAGAAAATTATGGAAAGAAAGACCTAGGCAGTCCAAATGCAATAAGCAGTTTGGACTGCCATCCATGACCATTAATTTATCTACACAGTTAAAACTCGTAATGCGTAATAAAAAATTGCGTAATGTAATAAATTGATGGGTTTAATTTGATTTCAAGTTTATTTTCTTCCATTTAGGGCATTTAAATAAAAGTTTGTTTTTAATATTATTTTTTTACTATTCGTTTTTATTTTTTAGTTATCGCTGGACATGTTTCTAAGTCTGTTCATTTCATTTACTGCGTCATTGTTGCATGGTGGTTTGCTTGTTAAATAGAACAGTCTAGTTCTTCCATGATGAGACCTCCTAGTGATTTCACTCTACTTAACTCTACTTATTTCAGCTTGAAACTTACTTGTGCCTAACGAAACACAGTTCTGGGTTTGATTTTGGAGCTTTGCTACTCATTTGTATCGCCTGGAGTTGACCCTGTCAGTCCTTACAACATTTGTTCGAGCCCCACCAAACTATCCCTAACCTTTGCCGAGTTATAACCTTTTAAAATTGGTATAACGGCCATTTTGTTTTCCGCCGTTTTTCCCATTTTTTCCTCTTGAACCCTTTCATTTGATATCCATATCATGGGGTTTATGCACCCCATGAAAAAACATAGTCCACCATCTTTGGGAGTCCGCCATATTGGATTTAGAGTGTCGTCATTTTATTTTCGTATTCTTCTCAGCAAATCCTTTCATTTGATATCCATGTCACGGAAGTGCATAAAACTACTAATCCGCCATCTTTCTCTATTCTCAGTAAACCCTTTTATTTGATGCCCACGTCATGGAAGTGCATAAAAATAACTAGTCCGCCATATTAGATTTATAGTGACGTCATTTTATTTTTGTATTATTCTCAGTAAACCCTTTCATTTGGTGCCAATGTCAAACAATGTCATGGAAGTGTATAAAAAATAACTAGTCCGCCATCTTGGGCGGTCCGCCATATTAGATTTATACTGACGTCATTTTATTTTTGTATTCATATTAGTAAACCCTTTCATTTGATACCCATGTCATAGAAAATGACTAGTCCGCCATTTTTTTTACAACGATTTATGTTTGGTAACAACGAATTAAGTACTTACAATTCGCGAAGAAGTAGCAAATTCGACTTGAAATAATACAAGTACTACAAGTATTACACTAGTAATTCAAACTGGTACCAGTTTGATTGTTCTTGTTGAAATAAAATTCATAGTTTTTTTGGCGTTTTTCTGATATAAATATTGTACTCTATTCCCTCTCATTTGACGTAAATATCGTCAGTGATACGCTATTGCATAGGCTGAATTACATTGGTGAAAAACGATGAGTTGGATTGTCACCGGAACACTATACACCTACGAAATTTCAAGGCTGTAGCTCATCAGGAAGTAGTTGAAAAAGCTGTTGCAAGATTTGACACAAATATACGAAATCAAGTCGTTAAAGTCGTCAAGCCAAGTAAATAAAACCATTTAAAAAGATAACAGTGATAGTAGGTACAGCTGTTAAGCTGAAAAATCATTTTTGTAGTAGTAATGATATAAGATCTTTATTTCCTCCAATCGAGCATTTTCAAGACTTTCTTTGAAGTAAGATTAACTATATGTATATATATATATATATATATATATATATATATATATATATATATATATATATATATATATATATATATATTTTCTTTTGTGAAAAGTAATCTTGGGTTTGTAGCATTTCATTACATAGAGAAATAAGCAAATAGACGACTAAGAAGGAAGATACACTTACCAGTGCTATATCTGGACATACATACGGAAACGAATCACTATACTCACGGAATAGAACTACTTAGAAGTTGTACAAGTTCTTTCACCTTTATTGAGGATCTTCAGAGCAGTGTACGATTTGTTTCATTGATCATTTATACTTGAATTTAATAGCAAAGAATTTCAAAACTAATATATATATATATATATATATATATATATATATATATATATATATATATATATATATATATATATATATATATATATATATATATATATATATATATATATATATTAGTGATGAAACGATTAAGATTACGATTACGATTAATCTGCGGTTATCACGGTTTTCCGATTAATCGTAATCGGCGATTACCTATACGATTATTTCACGATCCTTTCCTTTCAAGCACATAGGTTATTCCCCGGCCGCGCTGTTTACTCCAATATTTGAAGGCCACGCGCCTTACGTGTTTCGCCAGTTGCGATTTACTAGCATAATATGCTGTGTCTGCCATAAGTGTTCTGTCGTGACTAGTGAGTTTTATTATTTATCATGTCGTCAAGGAATCAAAAAATTTCAAAAAACATGAATTTCACGTACCTATTAATTTGTAATTTCATTTATTAGGTAGGTACTATTTACCTATCTACTTCATTTTGTTTCTGTTTTCAGAAAATATTTTTTTTTAGTTTACGCTTATTTTTGTATTAGACCTTTCCATGCAGCGTTCGTAAATTCAATACCAAAATAATTATGGGTTTCACATTTTTTTCTCTATTAATCGTAATCGTAATCGTAATCGTATAAGAATAATCGTTTCATCACTAATTATATATATATATATATATATATATATATATATATATATATATATATATATATATATATATATATATATATATATATATATATATATATATATATATATATATATATATATATATATATATATATATATATATATATATATATATATATATATATATATATATATATATATATATATATATATATATATATATATATATATATATATATATATATATATATATATATATATATATATATATATATATATATATATATATATATATATATATATATATATATATATATATATATATATATATATATATATATATATATATATATATATATATATATATATATATATATATATATATATATATATATATATATATATATATATATATATATATATATATATATATATATATATATATATATATATATATATATATATATATATATATATATATATATATATATATATATATATAAATATAAATAATCATAGGAAAACACTTACCTGGTATATGTGGACATATATACGGAAAGAATCATTTAGAAGTTGTACAAATTCTTTCACCTTTATTGAGGATCTTCAGAATGATGTACAGTTTGATTAATTGGTCATTTATAATTGAATTTACCATCAATACTCTCATTCTCATAGTGACATTTTTATATGACATTGGTTTTGATTTTTTTTCGTTATTAATGGTAGTTCCCGAACTCAATGATAGTATCACTTTTGATACATTATCCTACATAAAAAAATTTTTCATAGAAATACTCCGTTAAAGAGTAGAATTTTACGACCTACCCCCCTACCGACTGATCTAATTTCTATAGCGCAATTCGTTAGTGGACTAAACCTAGTAGAACTTAAATATGGTGAAAAAAGGAACATGAAGTCCTAGATCAAATCGCTTACTGTAAGAAAATATGTATCATTATCACATGTGTAACACAAGATTTTCTCTACCGGCTTATGAACGAGACTTAATTAAAACGCGATCACCAAACTCAGTTAAATCAAATTTAAAACTTCACTTTAAAACATTTTAAGATTAACTTTTATTAGGTGAAACTTAATATTTTCTAAATTATCTTAATCATTTCATTATAATACAGACCTGTACTGCTTCAAAATGACGCATCATTTTAAATTAATTCGATAGTTTTAACCTTATTATAAAAAATGGAAATTATTACGTTTTTTGCTATGATTAAAAACATTTATAATAATTAACGCTTGATGACTGATTTTCAAATATACTTTGTATATAGCCTTATAATTTTTTCTCCACTATGATATAATAAAGGTGTTATTTATTTTGGTACCTATTTTTTATTCTTATTATTGCAACACTTTACTAACTTGATAAGTGAAGGCTTGTGTTTGAAAAATCAATCACCGGAAAAAACCACTGGGAAAATGCGCTATGATTTACGTACGTGGTCAGTTTTGCAAAAAACATCGGAATTAAATTCTAATCTAATATCAAATTGCAACCATTTTGGCGTGTCAATTTCACACCTTCAAAGGGGAGGAGCTGCAAGCAGAAGCAATTTGTTTAAGATGAAGAAATGATAAATTGGTTAAGAAGTACCTAACCCGTTTGATACGGCTGCAAGGGCTTGTCATGGTACGCATTTTCCTGCTTCCTTGTGGACAGCTAGATGCCGAATTACAGAGCGATATACGAAATTGTGCTGCTGCTTTGGTTATCTGACCGCAACAAAGAAAGCAAGACTGTTTGCCAACAATTATGTTGAAAGAGATGAAGATCTCTGGTCTAATTTCGATTTGATCGATTTCTGGTCATTTTCTCGATGAAAAAATGTTCATCAAGCCACGGTGTGTATAGCCCAAGAAATGTACGAAGAACGATATACCAAGCCATTTAATAGTAACGATCATTTTTCTGTTAATATGTGGGCTTGTTATAAGCGCGGCCAATCCAGGAGTCTGCTG
Source organism: Tetropium fuscum (assembly GCA_964058915.1). NCBI lineage: Eukaryota > Metazoa > Arthropoda > Insecta > Coleoptera > Cerambycidae > Tetropium > Tetropium fuscum. Next base: position 5,372 of record CAXKVY010000114.1, on the reverse strand, counting down.
GCATATCGAAGGACGACTAAATGGCAAATATTATAGAAATTTGCTTCAAAACATTGTGTTTATCTTTTCATAGATCCGATAACTTTTTAGGCTGTGATTATAAAGTTGTAATGTTACTTCAAGAGTCTTGAAAATGCTCGATTGAAGGAAGACCATGAAATAAAGATACGTTTGTCAGACAGCTCCAAGAGGGCAAGAGATTTTAAACAGCTGCTAGAGGTTATTGCCGTTCTAGTTAACTTCACAAGGGCCAAAATTATTTCGTTTCTTGTAGTCAAATTGTTTAGTCAATTTCGCGTGGGTACCAAGGTGTATTGTGTCTTCATAGGATTTATTCACTGCAAAAAGCCATTTGCACTTTCATCAGCAATCTTGGTCCAAAAATTCATTTAAATTAGGATTTTCTGGAGGATATGAACCCCCAAAGAGTGAGATATATGTTTTTTATTATTGATCTGGTACTATTTTTATCAAAATACCTTCTACTTATTATTTCTGAACAAAATTGTTAATTTTATGGTTTTTTATACCGTTTACGAGTTTTGGAGTCGCTACCCGCATTCTCCTACAAGTCCATATTCTGTGTTGGACGTAGCAGTGCAGAATCATAGACTTAATCAACCCCTAGAGGTTGTAGATTTTCAGCATCGAATTGAACTGAAGAACTTGGTTCCGCATTTATGTATATCACAGTAATTGTTTATCATTATAACAACAAACAATATTATAACTTAAGTGCTAGTGATTATTATTGTTGTTTAAAAAGAAGATACATATATTCCCATAATTTTATTAATTTTGACAGGGCCATAGCGGGGTACCAGACACCCTCTGAAAATTATTTGTCACCTCTAGCCTCTATAATGTCGAATATAACAAAAACACAGAACAACAGTAGTTATACTATGTTGATTATAATTTATTAATTCATCATTGGGGAAATATGCTAGATAATTAATCTGCTTACAGGCTATAATCAATATACCAATAACTCAATAACAATATCTCGTTCTCATATATTTTCCGCGACGTTCCCGAACATAATCTGCCATTTCATTCTACGACATATTCAACAGGTTCTATTTTCTCTCTGTTTATTTACTAGAATATATTTTTTGTCTCAGTAATCTCCAGTTTTTTTTAGCACAGGTGTATTTGTAAACAACATTTCGAAGTCCTTCCCTCCATTGCTGTAGGCGTAGGCACTCATGCACTCTTAGTTTTCTTGAGTTAAGTTGTTCATTGTTTACTGTATTCTTATTTATATTTTTCTCGTATCAAATTAAATGTGAACAATATTGCGTCTCCCAATTGTTATGTTTAATACAGCAGTATGGTATTTTTGTGTACTCGTACAGTTGTCATGATTACATTTTTATTAATTCGTAAAACCTCTTGTTAAATAAATATAAAGTGTGCTATAATGCCGAACTCATAAATAGTTCATCTACAAGAATCTGCCGGAAAAATATCTATGACGTCACATCCATAACACCTAGAGCGCCATCTTATTGTATATTACATCAAAATAAGCGGAATTAAATATAAAAATCGACGTGTCCGCGGATTTTAGATAGACACGTCAGTCTTAAGAAATATTGAATGTATCCGTTACTTTTGTAACGCACTGTATATATAGGGTGTTTTTTATTCTGAAAAAAAATCGAGGAAGAGGTAGATGCAATAAAATTATAGGGACTTTGAAATATAAACTTATTTCGAAATTTGAATCCTTTTCTAAATACAGGGTGTTGAAGTTGATTTTTTTAATTTTTTTTTGTTAAATATCAGAGTTATAGACGAATAATTGTTCTCAAATTTTGTGTGGTGAATGTCACGATGCACTAGTACTAATACACAAATATCAGCTCAACAGAAAGAGCCAGTGGCGTGCATTCGCATTTGCCGATATCTGTTATAAAAAGTATTTGTTACGCCACTGACTGATCTTCAAAATAATAAGTAATTTCAATTGTCCGTGCATTGGTTTGCCAAAACGCATTCTTACGTTTTCTCCATAATAGGCACCGTTACGGAGTAAACCGACATTTTATAAAATCATCCCTGATCTTAAATTTTAGCAAAACTATCGTTCTTTATCTAAAAAATGCAGAAGCACTCCTGGCTAATTGAATACTATCTGTGATTCCTGACAATGATTTAATAACAATAATTATAAAATTAACGCACATTAACATGTAATAAACTAAACAGAAACTGTATAATTAATGTATCATTGCAACACAATAGTCACAGGCGTCGTCACATCTTTTTTTAATTGCCCGTTTATTGTTTTTGCATGAACTTATGTTGATTTAAATCATGACACGCGGCTCTAATTCGTCATTGTAGTGAGGTCAGGGTTGGCTGGTGGAAGATACCACACTGAAAAAACAGGGTGATTTTACGTTTCCTGGTCATTTTATCAATTAGTCCTGTACAATATCCATTACTCACAGCTATATCTTTGATTAATGACTTCTCTTTTTAACTTAACTAAACTTAAAAGACAGTGAATTAGAAAATTGAGGCTTGCCATTTTGTGTTGAACGCAATGGTTAGTCATTGGGTATATAGGTATATAGCTATGAGTATTGGTATCTTTGCGGTATATATCAAATTCTAACTTATTTTATGTATTCCTAATTACTAGTACATCTAAGAATGGTAGCTGTCCGTTGTTTTCAATTTAATATGTAAATTTAATTGAAGGGAATCTAAGAAAGTCATTAATGTTAGCTACTTTAGTATCAAAAACTGCAAACATACCTTACTCTAAGCCAAACTCTAGGGAAATACTCGAGATCATCTTTTGCTTCAACTTCAAATCGCGTGGAAGAAATAGAAAAAGCATTTCATGGGTTCATACCTTATTTATTTATGTATACCTCGGTTTCGAAATAGTGTGGAGTGAGTCATACATAATATCACACCACCATCTCACAATTGAACGGTCTGCCTATTTGCAATGTATCACAGAATTTCTTAGTGTGCAAATTTGTATACACCACTCTATAGAAATGGTGGGCAGAACTCTAGTAACCGGGTCTACCGCTCTCATTGGTGAGTTTTAGGCAGTTCTAAATTAAATTAAATTTCATTGGTCAAAGGTAAAGACCCCGGATTTCCGTACGCATGCGCTGTTTCATGCATGTATGTTTTGGCGCGACAGTGGCGTTTCCTTTTGTCTTGTGTATGGTTGATTCGCGATATAAATTAATTATAATATTGTGTTATACGCGAGTGTTTAGTGTTTTTATGCGATGGAAGCGCCGAATGCGAGTAGTTGCCAATAATTCCAATCGTAAGCGACCGAATTTGAGAGGAGAACTGAAAATGATCAAAAATGCCTCCTCTAAAATGATACGCCTATGAAATTTCGTTTCCTTCGCACCTCATCTCCCTGAGCCGTCCATATGTCGGTGATGAATCACTCCACACTATTTAAGCACCGCAGTATAGAATAAAGCTTCTTTCATGTACTCGAATATGATTTATGATGTATTCCAAATTTTCAAACCATAAAACCACTCCTATGCCTAAATTCATTAAAAAAATAAAACGAAAATATTTTAAAATTTGACATTTTTATGTATGTATGTATATACACGATACACGCGTATATGATTAACTATGAAACTTCAAAATTATGTGGAATGGAAACATTTTTACTTAAAATTTGTCCCGCTATCCATATACGGGGTTATTTTGAGTAAAAGTATTTACACCCCCGAGATCAGGTGGCATCCACCCTCAAGGTAAAAGCACACATCGGCGCTACGTCACTTTTGCTGCTTGAGCCATCCCCTAACTACTCACCAAATTCCAATTTCGGTCAAGGTTCAAAGAATTCGGAGCGAAAAACCTTCAACGACTGGATGGACTATGTGACTAAATAAATGCCTTGCCTAAATTAGTAGATATTAAAAAATAATCAATTTTCACAAGTCTAGGGATATTGGGAGAATAAAAATGAATTTGTTCCTTACAATCTTACAGTCCGAAACCAATTAGTTATTAAATAAGATTTTATTTAGAAATTGCTAATATATTTCTAGATAAGGAAACTTTAAATTCCGTACAGATATTGAATATTATTATCGCCTGTATATTCTTTAGTTACACAATATATCCGAAAACAACCGAGATACCAATGGTAATCTGACACAATAATGCTTGACTGAATACTTATTTAAACAATTATAATAATTATCAGAATCGGTAACATAACAGGATTGTAGAGTTTACTTGTTTTTGTTCTATTTAGTGTAAATGTCTGTTTTGCAATAATTTTAAATCGTGAACCTTTTATGTGGTAGTATCATTCATATCGAGTATTTTAACTATTTTGCGACACTTATTCTTATACTCTTTTATAATATATGTTCTATCTTAATTCAGGAGGAAGTACAGTAAAACTAGATTCGTTTGACCCTTTTGAGTATCTGCTACGACCTATTATAATCTATTGAATGAAAATGTAGCGCTTTATCACTAAATACCTTGAAATACCTTTACTTGCATTTTTAAAGGATAGCAACCGAATAGTTAGTTCACTGTATGCCAAGAGTTAAAAGGCCACTCATTGCCGTTTGCAAATACATCATGTGCCAATCAAAAGCAATCATGAAGAAGCTGTAAGAAACAAGAACACATGTATCTCCAAATGTATAGGATAGATTAATAGAATAGGCTTTATTGCCTTGTCGTATACAGAAAGGTTGTACATTCATGGCCATAACATTTAAAAGAATTCAATGAAAAGGTACATACAAAAAAGTATAAAAAGCTATTTCATAAAAGACAAAATCATCCATGGAATAAAAACGCTGGGATTTTTTTTGTGATGTGTGAAATGTTCTGAGATATATACACTGCTGTACAATTTAGGGAATAGGTTGGAATAATTCAAAATTTTAAAGTAATTTTGGATGCATATATATCTTCTGAATAATATGGAATATCAAAATACGGTTTTCAGGGCGTTTTTGTAAATTTCATTGGTATCATGTTTCTATAAAAAAAGTAATATACGCGGTGTAAACTAAACCCTACAGAAAAATCAAAATTTTGTTCTTATCGAGAATTTGGGAAATCCAAAATCGATTTTTATTAAATTTTAAATTTAAATTAAATTTTTTATTAATTTTTTTTTTAATATTTTTTATTAGTTATATTAAAAATAAAATGCATCTTATTGTTTAAAAACACAGGAAGGTTTTTTTCTTATCTTCAAGTAAGCTCTAACTGTCTCAGCCTCTAACTGTCTCAGTAGCTGGAATTGTAATTTCTTATACAGGGTGCCTGGGAAAACATCTAATAAACATCACAAAAACGTCACAAAAAGTCTGTACATTTAAATAAGCTGTGTG